>JACXGM010000525.1:0-29908 GCA_016801145.1 Umbra pygmaea
ACACACTTATCTCCAATCATACACCCAGTGTTACAACATTTCACAGTTTAATGTTTGTATGTGGCGCTACACTAAAGTCTAGTGACAACGCTATAAAAGCCTATTGCGGTGCTTGCGTCACTCCCTTATCCCTCCTACCAGTTCCTATGGCCACTTGACCAGTGCGAATGCAAATAGCAAAACCTGTTTTTGGGGAGAGCAGTTAGTAGAACTGTTTAGAAGTGGACTGTTCCTATAACTACGTTCCTGTAACTACTTGGTCGGAAAGCGGCTTATGTCTGAGCTGGTGATGAACAATATTTCTTTGCTCACCTGAATATTATCATACATTCATATAGTAGAAGCGGCAATTCTCCTGATTCTTCCTCTCTGATATAAAATGTAACAGTTTATAATATTTAGTTGTACATTCATTCCCAAGTGTTATTTCATTACTTATTTTGTTAGTTAGTGTAATATATTCAACATGTAGAATTATATGAGTAAATGTGACGACATTTGTCCAATTGTGATTTTAAACTTCAGTATTAGGTTAGCATAGTAAACAATAAATATGTATTTCCCCCCCAAAAAACAAATAAATAAATAAATAAATTATGTATAATACAAATATTATTGAATTAGTTACATGAATATAACCTATGCTAAATGTTGAATTATGAGAAGCAGAGTGTCGTAGGACATGATACACATTTTAGGACATGATACACATTAATTAGTTAATTCTCAGCCAGGGCTAAAGATCTTGGTAGCACTTTACATTTTAGCACGGTAATAAGATGGTAATAGTGGGGTAACAGTGTGATATTAAAGAGGTAATATATAGGTAATAAAATGTAATTACCAAAGTAATAACTGAGTAATACATCACAGTAATACGATGTAAAACTGGGGTAATAAGGTGATAAGAAGGTAACAGATGTAATAACATGCAATTACCAATTACCAACTAGGAAAGTGTTTGATGATAACCATATGTATATCTGGGTAATGATAGTATAGTTATATTAATATTGTAATAACATGATAATAATGAGGTAATATATGTTGATGTTTTCAAAGTATAATAGGCTACTACCAGGGTAATACCTTCCAAATTAGATAAAACTTCTTGGAATATAAATGTGGTAAATACCATATTATAATGCTGAAATTCATCCACCCTTTATGTTCCAAATATTTCCGTTTTGTTTCAAGGTAATACTTTACAAATTATATGTTTAATCTTGTGACTTCTCACCTGGAAAGACATCTGGTAATTTCTGTATAGTAACCATGAATCAGTTCTACAAAATGTAAAACTGCCTGTTGCTATTTCATTTCATAGTAATATTAGAATGACAGAGGTGTACATTATTACATGGTAAGATACAAGGCATCAATTCTATAAAATTTGTGTGTAACAAATATTACCATGTAATAAAATAGAAATTGATTCATGGTTGT
Organism: Umbra pygmaea; assembly: GCA_016801145.1. Taxonomy (NCBI): domain Eukaryota; kingdom Metazoa; phylum Chordata; class Actinopteri; order Esociformes; family Umbridae; genus Umbra; species Umbra pygmaea. The sequence goes on from JACXGM010000525.1 coordinate 1,447, forward strand.
TACAGAGAAACTACCAGAACAATTTCCAGGTAATATCTGCACTTTTGGATGATTGTTTAATCTAATATTACCATGTAATAAAATAGAAACAGGCAGATTTGCATTTAGCAGCACTGATTCATGGTTGTTACACAGAAAATACCAGAAGCATTTCCAGGTAATCACTACACCTCTGTTAATTTAATATTAACATGAAATGAAATAGAAATAGGTAGTTTTGCATTTTGTAGCACTGATTAATTGTTGTTACACAGAAACTACCAGACGTGTTTCCAAGTAGGAAGTCGCAAGAATATACATTTAATTTGTAAAGTATTACCTTGAAACAAAAGCGAAATATTTGGAACATAAAGGGCGGATGAATTTCAGCATTAAAATATGGTATTTACCAATTTTATATTCCAAAAAGTTTTCTTTAATTTGGACGGTATTAACAGATGAGTACGTTTATTAAACCTATTTTCTGTACCTTGATAATGGAGCACACATCGTGTCTGTGGTAATGATATTGTACTGTATGTGTAGTGTGCTAGCTGTATTTAGTAGCTAGCTGAGTGGGTAAATTACTATACCTTACTATATATAGGCTACTCTTTCTAGATAAAGAAAAATGGATGGGATCGCATCGCTTTTCAGCCACTTTCGGGCTGTAGTGACGGTTAATTTAGCACGTAGATCCCTTTCATAATCTTCCGACCTAAAATGCCGACTGCAGACTAACTTTTTATAGCCTATTGTAAAGTGTGAAAGATTACTCCTTCTTTTTGGGCTTGCTTGTATTTTCTGCAACTAGGTACAGAACACCAAACGGGCATGATGAATAGAAATTAGACAACAATTTCAAAAACAAATATGTATAACTTTCTAGCGTCAAGCTCTACAGAGGTGTGCTGTTGAATTGCCCATGTTCTGTGTCGGTGCGTTCAAACGGGGACGGGCACTAAATTTGCTTAGAATTCTGGGAGTTGTGGTAGCTCAAGTTTAGACAGATACAGAAGCACCCCAGTGGATGCAAAAGGAACTGAAATATACTATCGACTTTTCTCTGATATTTTGAAAAAGAACAAATGTGTATATGACATAAATCATCTATGGTAACGTTTGTATATGCTACACTATGAATCCGATTTACTGTGGAAAAATCCTTTAAGTTGTGCTTCCCACTTCATTTCGGCAGCGAGTGCTGTCAGTGGCTCATGACTTATGATTAGGAATTACAACCAAATATGTCAACACTTTCTGGCCTGGGTTGAAATCGGATGTTGTTGAATATTGTAAAATATATTGTATAAGATAATGAGTAAACCAAATCAAACCATTCCCCGTACTCCTCTCTGTCCAATTCCAGTAGTCAGGGAACCTTTTGACAGGGTCATTTTGGATTGTGTAGGCCGATTACCCAAAACAAACCAGGAAAACAATTTCTTTTGACCATAATGTGCTGTGCTACTCATTATCCTGAGACAATTCTATTACTCAATATTAGTGTAAAGACAGTGACAAAAGCCCACATAAAATTATTTACCATGTTTGGTCTTCCAAAAGAATTGTTAACAGATCAGGGAAGTAATGTTATGTCTAAGCTGCTGTCACATATTGCGTAATCTCTCTATTCGTCACCAAACTTCAAGTATGTATCATCCAGAAAGCCAAGGCGCATTAGAGCACTGGCACCAAACACATAACTTAATGTTGTGCAAGTATTGTTTGGAAACAGAGTCTGATTGGGACGAGGGAGTGTGACAAGTAATGTTTGATTAGGGAGACAGGTTTTAGTGTTCCAAAGAATGTGCATGATTGTGAATAAGATGCACAATTGTCTCCATGACGCACATGAGTTGGCTAAACAGTCAATCGTAATCTCAAACCAAGATAAAAAATCATTATGAAAAGACGACTAAAAGCTGCAGGTTTAAGGAAGGTGATCAGGTTTTAGTGTTAGTGCTGGTACAGGGCTCATCCCTGTCCGCTTGTTATTCTGGTCCACATGTGGTGGAGAGAAAGATTAGTGACACTAATTACATTTTGAAAATTTCAGAGCGGAGGCGCTCATTAAAATTGTCATGTGAAAATGTGAAAAGATATCATGTGCCTAAACCACCTCTCTGTCCAAATATCAAGAACCAGCTGGCATGTCCAGAGTGGTTGCTGTGGTGCTGTGCCATGACAGGTTTTATATTTTTGAATTGTTGAGTAATTGTCTCGTTACCTTAATACATGATTTGCCATGATCATTATGCTTTTTCAAAGTTGCACCATCGTTCTGATTGACGCCCTATCGTGGATGTGTGAATTCTTAGACTGGGGTCTGTTAATTTAGCTGTTAGAAGTTGAAACAAAACCTAATGGTTTGTGTTTTCTTGGTGGAGGTGTGTTTTTGGCATTGGGCAGCCATCGCTGGTGAAGGCTATGCTACAATCATCACTGGTGGCACTTCCTCCCATTGGTTCAACCACTGTACCATAGGGGGTTTGTGCCCAAGGTAGGCACAGAGACAAGTGTATTCCCCCTCCTCCATCTCCATGCCCCATGGGGACAAGGTCGTACTTGTCCCCATGTTCTTACTGGTCCTCTGTTCTAGCCCCCTGGTTCTGGACCTGGCCAGGTCCAGGTGAGCCTTTTCCCTTCTTCATCTGCAACCCATCCTCCGTCTGGGCTGCTCCCTCTAATCAGCCCCAGTCTTCTTTACACCACCCCAAAAATATACCAGAGGACCAGTGGCTTTTTTCCTTTCCAGGAACCCTGTGGCCCTCCAAACGGGTCTCATGGAATTCAAGAGTCGAAGATGGAGGTGTTGGTGTGGTTATGGCCAATCATGGTCAGTGTGCCCTTTATAAGTCTACAAATTGTATAATACCACCCAGCTGGGGAAATCTAATAATGTAACCTAGCTGGGGAATTATTAGAAACTGACATTAACCTCTTAAGGTTTAGGCTCTGATTGTGAAATTCTGGCTGAAAAACATACCCAAAGTTAAGCTCTTGTTACACTGGACCTGAAGCAAGAAGAAACATATGCTTGAGTTCTACAAAACCTTTCTTTTTAGTTAACTCTGTGTACACAAACAATGTTCTCAATGCTCAAGTTCATGTGTACAGTCCCTGGTGATAATTCAAGCAAAGTTTCATGTTGTGTCCAGCCTTCTTAGTGTTTAAAAAACAGTGATTTTGAAGTGATCATCTTAAGTTTCCATCCTAATTATGCTTTTAAATGGAGGTTTGACTCTGGTACATTCAAAAAATAACATTTTGGCAAGAGTTATGCTTTAAGAAGTGCTCTTGATGCTTGTGTTAAGGTCAGAGGCAACACAACAAAATCTAGTAACTCGTTAAACATTGTTAATAGTGGGGTCAGCATGATGTAGTGGGCTAAGTCACTACATTGCACAACAGTCTACATCATGATAGTAAATGGTTCACGCCTGACTTTGGGTTCTCCGGCTTTCCCCAGACCTCCAGAATGAGGCAGCGCAAATTGGCGCTGCCTGGGATTTGGGTTAGATAAGCTGAATCAACTTCCTTGCCACATCGCTCTCCAGCGACTCCTTGTGTGCAGATGTGGCCACTGTAAATTAAATCACAGAAATATACTGGGTGAGTGTAATCATCCTGTATATGAGCTGAATAAAAGGCTTCTGTGTTGGATGAGCAGTACGAAGGATGAGCAGGTTGGATGAAGAAGGAGTTCTGGAGCTGCTGACAAGGCAGGGTCCGTGGATATTGGGAGAGGAGAAACATGGGGGAAAATAAATACATAAAAAAATTGATAATATTTATGGGGTCAGCTGGATGTGAAATTTCTTAATGAACATGGAAATCCATTTGGACCAGGAGCTTTACATAGATTTGATTTGCCTTAACCACCTCTTCAAGCCTCAGAACAGATTTATATTTGTGGTGTCTGATGGGAACTCAGATTTCTAAAGTGAGGAACAGAAAGTTATGAAGGTGTCGTTAATCCCCTTAGGATCAGAAATGAAGCTATTAGAAGTGTCTTTAATTTGTGGAATCAGGCGGGTTTCAACATGGCGATTTAATTGGTGCACCAACTGACAGTTTGCAACAGTAACTTTTCTGCATCCTTGGTGGATAAAAGGTTAATTCAGACTGCAAGTTCAGACAGTGCTTAGATAGCTCTGGGGATGGTGACTAAGCATATTGGTGGTCCAGATCCAGGATAGCATTTAAGGCCATCCAATTTAGCCTTCCAGGTTTTATTTAGTTTAATTTAATCTAACCTCTCTTAACGTCTATCATTTTTTTGGCTTGGTTGATTTTCTCATGCATAAATGAGTCTCCTGTAAGAATACTACATCAGCTTTAAGCTTTTTCAAAAAGGAGAAAACCCAGGAGCTTTTGTTTGGGCTACTTAAAACTTGGACATTCTAACACAGGAATTTAACAGGGATATCACCTGCACTGCTGTCCCCAACATTATAATTGTTAGCCTTCCAAAATAATGAGGGGAATCATTTTAAGGAGAACTGAAAAAACATTTTAGCATTGTTAGCCATCTAGGATGAATATAGGCACATACAAAAAGGAAAAGCTACATGTATAAAAAAATAAAGAAAAAATATAAATAACCAAACCAAGGAATAGAAGAAAAACTTGATCATATATAGGACAAGATTTTTAATAAACATTACAATAAAATAGCAGATGAGGAGAGGAAAAAAAATGTTGAATCACCAGCTTTATAGCACATTCAAAATAGATAAACCCAGATGCCATAACATAATGGTGTTTTATGGCCATCTTGTGTTGGTGCCAACCAAAAGTCCTTCTACATAGCCTCGTCGAACTTCTCCCACTCCGGCTGCTGCAGCCCTTCGGGCCCGTCATTACCCTGAAACTCCCTTTGGAGTCCTTTGGGATAACATATCCCTGAAGGAATCTTTCTTCAGTCGGATCGCTTCCCTGACCACCGGTGTCCACCATGGTGTTCAAGGGTTACCACCTTGAGACCACAGCTTACTGCTGCAGCTTCAGCAATGGAAGCTGTGACCATTGCCCACTCGGGTTCAATGCACCAAAACTTCACAGAGATGCCAGAAAAGCTCCACCGGAGGTGTGTAACCAAGACTGAGTAATGCGAGTAAACAGTATGGTGCCCAAACATCAAAACTGCCATTAATACACAAAGGGCAAGTGTTTCGAAAGTCCCTCTCCATAAATAACCAAATAAGTAAATATATATATGTAAGCAACAACATCACACAGAAGAAATCTGTCCTGTAACAATGGAGCAACAGCATTAGCATACCACTTGCAGCAGGATATTATGTCAGCAGCAAAATACAAAAAATAGAAAATAAAAGGATCCACTGGGTGCACCACAACCCTGCAAAAAGCATCCAAAGCCAACCAAATGCAATCTTTATGGAGTTACTAAGCAAAAAAATTGGCCAATTTATTAAATACATGCCCTTGGTTACAGTCTACTAACTAATCAAAACATGCCCTTGGTTACAGTCTACTGACTTCACAGTTTGTATGATTTTTCCACATTTTTGTCCCCTGCCAATTGGTCTTGTCAAATTCCCTGCTAACCCTGTCTTGTTGGCAGCTGCACAATTCCTTGGACAGATATAGAATGGTAAAGGGCGTTACATGGTTCATCCAAACACATGATTTCAAGCCGGGCGATTATTTTCGCACTGCCTTTAGTCAGCTCATGCTAAGGATGATTACGCTCACCATTTATACTTCCGCAATCGAATTTACAGGCACCCGATCTACAAAGAAGGAGTCGCCGTAGAGCAAGGTGGCAAGGTAGATTATTTAATTTATCTATCCCAAATCCTAAGCAGTGCTATGCAAATTTGCGCTGCCTCATGCTGAAGGACAGGGAAAAAACTCAAACCACTGACTTGTGTGTGCATTTAACAAGTTACACCATATCAAGGCATTATAATGTAATTTTGTACAAGCTTATATATTATTATTATTAGCTTTGTGCACAACCGATAAACTTAAAGGGAAACAATGGTGAAATTCTAATTTGTCTATGTTCCTAAATCATTTGAAGTAATTATGTGATGGTCTCGCTCATCAGGCAGCTCTCTAACTCAGAGAGAGCAGGGTCGAGCTAGCGTGAGTGCTACATTAATGGGTTATATGGCTTTGTGCAGATGAATGTTCTTGATACAACTTTGTGAAATACCAACTTTTTGCACATGCAGCCTCTCAGTGCTGCTTCCTAATGGGACTCCACACAAGTGTCTGCTCCTACAGATCAACGTAGAGAGTGAAAACATGGTAGACTAGTTTTACTTCTTTACGTTTTCTATCTTTCTAGCATACAGAGGAATTAAAAGTATAAATACTTTGTGCTAAAGGCCTCAGTTTGACTGTTCAATATTGAATGGTATGTTGACTTGCTATTAACTTCTCAACTTATTGATGATGCCTAATATTAACTTTATTCTTTTATCAGTTTCATCCAGAGCAAAATCATAATAAGTAATATGTTCTCATTACCAAGCTAACACCTGTTTACTTTAAGGATGCTTCCATGAATGAATGTAGACAAGAAGTTTTAAGAAGCAGAGGTCCAGGCCAGAGAAGATACAGTATGTAACACAGAAAATAATGGAAATAAACATAGAAAAAAAATCCTGGAAGATAATTAAAATTAGAAGGGTTGATGCTAAGGAGCTGCCAAGCTGTGCTTGCTAGTTAGAAGATGTTTTAAAATTCTGATACACTTCACTTCTTTTTACAGACTAACTTTTAAACTTGTCAGTTTTATTACAAAAACAGTTGTTAGAAATCAAAACTGCCACGAGGGGCTAAAGAATTATAATAGAATACTTTTCTCACAAACACAACACTAACACACGGACTGACAGGGAACATATACACGATGAGCACTCAAAAGACACAAAACAGTGATTGGAAAATGAACAACATGTGACCTGTACTGAAGCGGAAACAAAGACATGAACAGGGCACATGGGGGACAAATCTAAATCACAAAGCAACCAAAACAACAGTGTTTACAGTGGAGAAAAACAACCTGTCAGGTACTTATAAGGGAGACCATGACACTTACCCTTAGTTTAGTTTAATCTTTATTTTACCAGGCATATTGGTTAAGAACAAATTCTTACTTAGTTGTTCTGGATAAGCCTGTCTGCTAAATGACTAAAACATAGGTGTATTTACTAAAGACATAGAATGTTGCACTGTCATGGCTCCAGATCTAGAGTCACACTGAAAAAAACATACAACTTTAAAAGAAAATCAACAAAATCCCAAAAGAAGAGGTTGGATGAGTATATATACAATAGTATGTATATATTAATGTGTATATGTATTTATAAAACCTCCCATGGACAGGTGATGAAAAATGTGCTAAACCACTTAAGCAATACATCTGGTTCATCCAATGTTACTGTGATGTCCATGTCAAATAAAGCAAATCAATCAATCAATCAATCAACCAATCAATCATATATGTATGTATATATATATATGTATGTATGTATGTGTATATATTTGTGCTAGCCTTTTATTCCTTCACAGACTTTAAAAAATATCTAAAAATGATTGCAAGATAGTTTAATGGGGGATAATTCTTAAAGGTTTCTCATAAACATCTTACATTTTTGGCAGTGGCAGGAGCTGTCTTGCTGTATATTTGCTGTCTTGTCTCAATATTGTGTAGATAAACTGTGTAGCATTCATGAAGCAGCATTTTTATGTCCTGAAATCCAAAGAATGTCTGGATAGTTTAGGTTTTGTAGTTAACATCTTAATTTTCATGCAAATCTACCTGGAAAAAAAATAAGAAATTGTGTGCTTGCTGTTGGTTTGGATTCTGTGTGTGCATGCATTTTATTGAAGTAACCATGTCTTTATTTCACTTTAGTTTTATACACAATGGCATGACAAAGATAAAGTTGACTCATGTGAATCCAGCGTGCGAGCACTAAGTACAATTGACAACTTAGCAGTTATAAACATTAAGAGTACCATTTATTTTACACCGTTTTTCTGTATAAATCAAAATCATTCTCAGTATTGTATTCTGAGTCTGCCATTTAACATTTTGCATCTAAAATCTTAATGTTTTACAGAAAGGAAATATGGTGTGGTGGATGAACAGCTGTTTCTAAAGCAGCAGAGAAAGAAATGGAAGAGATGAAGAGGCAAATGGCAGTAAGAAGAGGAGTGTAAGATACAAAAAAAAGAGACAGATAGGTAGACAGGAAAGCAGAAAAAGAAAGACAAGTGAGATGATGAAAGAGCCAGATAGAAATTTGCTGTTGAATTTGGAGAAATCACATGAAGCAGTCATTGTCTTTTGTTTGATTTGTTCATTAATAATAATAATAATTTGTTCAGTTTAGATAGCGCTTTTCAAGAACCCAAAGCGCTTTACACAGTGAGAGGCAAAGCCTACCTCATCCACCACCAATGTGTAGCACCCACCTGGGTTATGCACGGCAGCCATTTTGCCCCAGAATGCTCACCACACATCAGCTGTCAGGTAGAGAGATGAGTAGATATATACGCCAATTTGGAAGGAAGGGGATTATTAAGTGGCTGTGATTGAGGTGAGGCCTGATTGAGAATTTGGCCATGACACCGGGGTTAACACCCCTACTCTTACAATAAGTGACATGAGATTTTTAATGACCACAGAGAGTCAGGACACCCACTTTTAATGTCCCATCTGAAAGACGGCACCCTAAGCAGGACTGATGTCCTCGTCACTGCCCTGGGGCATTGGGATTGATCTTTAGACCAGAGGGAAGAGTGCCCCCTACTGGCCCTCCAACACCACTTCCAGCAGCACTGGTCTCCCATCCAGGTACTAACCAGGCCCAACCCTGCTTAGCTTTAGATGCAAACCAGCAGGGCAATACAGGGCTATATGCTGCTGTATATACAAGAAACAGCTGACAGTCTGTAAAGTTTGACAATAAACCTGATTTGCAATGGAAGTTGAATAATTTTAATTACAACTGTATAATTAAGCAACTAAGATCTTTGATTCTGCCAACTTGTAGAGAAGGGACAACATGAGGACTGAGTGGAGCTGTGTGCATGTTTGTCTGTGCGTGTCTGGGAAAATAGTAACCAGATTTTCCTGGTATTTATACAAATGTTTGAATTTTAAAATAGGCCACATCCTATTGTAACATGTATGAAGAATCTTCAGATTAAGACCCTGAGCAGGGTACTTTTTGTGTGTATTGATTGGTTAACACACTGCTCAAAAACATTAAGTGAACACGCAATCATCACAGTATAACACCAAATCAATAAAACTTCAGCAATATCAATGTGTCCAGTGAGGAAGCATAAGCAATTGTGAACCAATATCAACTGTTATGGTGCAAATGAAAGGGAGAACAGGTGCACTGGAGTGGCAAAAGCAAGACAACCCCCAAAAAGGGAAGGTAGCAGGTGGTTGCCACAGACATTTGCTCTCTCCTTAACCTTCCTTCTTTTTCAGATTAGCAATTGCAGTGTCCTTGTCACCACTCGATGGCATTTGCAGAGAACACCAGAATTAGCAGTTCCGCCATCGACACCTTGTTCTCTTCACAGTTGAGAGCAGGATCACTGTATTACTGCTGTAATTCCCCAACGCAGTCATGTCAGTTGTATGTAATCTGCTGATGCCATTGGGCCTACTGCATGTGCTGCCATTCTATCTGGTCCCTCATGTCCTCCACATGCTTAATTAACAACCAGTGCTGTTCCCAGGTATCCTTGGTGGCTGTATAACAGCTTGAATTGTGAAAACCCAGTGGATGCCTGGGGTATCTTGGGCAATACAAAAAGCACATAGGAAAGCATGAGGACCCAGTCTCACGATCCTCTGGAGCATGCACTTCAGCATTTAGTTGAACTTCTCCTTAAGGCCATCCATCTGGGGTTGGTAGACGGAGGTGCGGAGCTGGTGTAAACTCATCAGGTAAAAGATAAAGGGGTTTCCTTGGTCAGTCAGGAGGTTATTTGACAAGCCTTTGAGAACTGGAGAAACAGCTTTGGAATAATGGGTGGTGTAGTACATTCACCATCTGGGACATGAGTACATCCGCTATCATGAGGATGTACTCGTGTCCCCAGGCAGATCAGTGTGTTGCACTGGCAGGTGGGACACATTTGGCAGTAGGTGTGGCTCTCCATGAGTGGCTGCCCATCCACCACAAAGACCTGTCTGCGACAAAGTTTCAGCCTATCATCCTCCAGGCAGAGCTGGCAGGTGGGTGGGACACGCAGTCCTTCTCATGGAAAGCACAGCCCCAGCCACACTTTAGGTCAGGGCAGGATGCTTCCCGGGTCAGTCAGCACAGATTAATATCTGGGCAGTTGTGGGGCGGGACAATGATCCTTTCTCCAGGGACTCTGAGGATGGATGGCCCAGGACACGTCTTTGTCTCCTGGTCAGTCTGGGGGTTCTCCATTTCCTTCCCATTCTACCAGTGCATCCAGTTCACAGGGATTAGTCCCCTGTCCTACTACCCATCTCTCCTCAGCTGGTAGGCAGCAGACAAACCTGTCCATCACCACCTGGTCCACGATGTTGGCTGGGCTGCGGTGGTTTGGTTGAAGCCAAGACGATGTACCTGTTCCATCTGAGTCTAAACAGGCACTTCAGGCATTCACTGCCAGTTGTGGAATTGGCGACCCACGGCAGCATGTGACAGACCCAACCAGGTATTTCCTCCTTCAATCGGCTGGCACACCTCCCTCCCCGCCACCCAATCAAAGACATGCAGGTAGCACCTCGCCATAAGGCAAAAGTGATAACTAAGTGGCACGGGGAACAAAACATCTAAATCTTGTGTCCATGGCCAGGAAACAGCCTAGACCTCAGTCTCATTGAGAACTTGTGGTCGATCCTCAAGAGGCGGGTGGACAAACAAGAACCCACATATTCTGACCAGTTCCAAGCATTGATTATGCAAGAATGGGCTGCCATGAGTCAGAATGTGGCCCAGAAGTTAATTGACAACATGCCAGGGTGGATTGCAGGGGTCTTGAAAAATAAGGGTCAACACTGCAAATATTCACTCTTTGCATAAACTTAATGTCAATAAATGCCTTTGACACTTATGGAATGCTTGTAATTATACTGTATATATATTAAACTGTAGATGCCACAGTGTAACCAGCAACACACAGCACTGGCACAGTTAACAAAAATGCTGAAAATAAACAACCAGCAAGGTGGGCAAAACAGCATCTAGCATCCAGGTCCAGTTTGGCTCTCCTACGCCCGCATCCTCCACCAGTGTTAATGGGCACAAAGCAGAGACCAGGCAGGCAGAGTGCTTTTACACGCCATCACTACTATGATGTACCGTATTAGTACTAGCTTGACCTTGCTGTCCCTGAGTAAGAAAGCTGCATGCTTAGACAATCCAAAATATATTTAAAAGGGCCTTATAAACCTAGACACTTTTTTCCTATTTGCTATTATACACATTTATTATAACAGAAATATATTCCAGACTGTGAGTCATCCCTGGCTGACTTGAGAAATGCATATAGAAAGAGGAACTCATAATTGGTAGAACAAGAGTCTAATAGAGTGTGTGTGCGTGCAAGGGGGCAACTATGTGTGTACATGTGTTTACTTTATCTAAGAATATCTAAGCCTTGCCTGATGATTTTGTAAAGCCCAGGGCATTGGGAGAAATGAGGAATTGGGAATAAGCACGCTTGTCAAGGGACACTCCATGTAATTGTGAAAGAGATGACGGCCACAAAACCTCTGGTGACATTTAGGCAAAAAAACTTGGTCACCTTTGCAGCTTATCCGTGCAGTTTTTTGTTTTTGTAGACAGTAGACAAATAGTAACAGCTTACGTTTGGATAACCATTACCCATAGTATAAGAGATGTGTCCAGGTTTGTAAAATGGACAACTCACTCATCCTTTTTCAAAATAATTGGGCCATATTTAAATGTATTGGAGTATATGGCATATTTAGTCAAGGGAACCTACAGTCCCCATCAGAAGAAGCAGAAATACGATTACAGACCCTACCACTACCTCTTATCAAGCTTTGATTTGTTGCATGCTCTTAAGCTACTGTCCAGTTTAAGGAAGAATGAGAAATAGAAGAAAAGCTTTTGAATACCAGCCTAAATGTGTGCAATTAAGGAAGTTTTCAGTTCCCTAGTTCATTCAGCGAGTTTTAGAAATCACAGACTTCTTGCAATCTGTGACAATTTTACTTAACAGAATCAATGAGGCTTCTGGACTTGGACTGATACATGCGGCTCCTTCAGGACCTCTGAGTGATGGTAGGCCTGAGAATGACAGGAAGTGTTTCCTACTATGAATATCAAATACAGTTTGTAATGGTGTTGTTAAATTTTTTATTTTCTGCTGACTTCAACACAGAAATACACCTGCATTGTGTATGTATTCTCTTTAGAAGTGAATGCAATGACAGATACAAATATTTTAGTTCTTCTCATCCTTCAGTAGTTCATTTGTGTATTCGAGTCAGATTAAAAAGCTGTCACCTCACCGATGTTTCAGTCAACAGCTGAGCTTATGGGGCTGGGCAAATTGTAGTCAGTCTTGAATTCAGAGGCTGCAGTATTTTGTTGGGAAATATTATATATTGTTTAGAAAAAGTATTATCTTTCCAACAGTAATATCTTTGGAACTGGTTTCTGTATTTTGCTTTGAATACTTAATATTAAAATTGTCATATTCAGTATGTACTACTAATAGGCAATGAACAAAATGTTCTGCAGATACTTTTGTCATTTTAATTTAGTTACCTAAAAGTACACTTTTTTCATAATCAGTCTGGAGAATTTCTGTTACTGGCCCAAAAAAAACAGAAACAGTCATACATTTGCAGGGACAAAGTATGCTACAATTACACTCCAAAATAACATTCTTGCAATTCTAATGACTTGGACATATTTATTTAGCTAAATCTACCAAATATAAGGAATTCAGATCGTCTCATGCAGAACCACAAATAGAAAATGCATAGCTCTATATTTGTGCATAGCTCTGTATATTAAAATGAATGGACTAGATATATTCAAGATACAGATATTCTAAATGACAAAATAATAAACAATCGAAGCTGAGTTGTGCAAACATCTCGTGTAAACATCTCACCACAACATCCACCCTATTGTCCGTCACATCCATCTAACAGTCTCCTGACTCTGATGAATTAGACAAATACATCAGACAAACACAGTGGCCATTTCCAGAGCAGTTCAGAACTTCAGTATCTAGTGTTATTGATTCAGTAGTGCCAAATACATAATGATATAACTCACAGTTCAGTTTGCTAATCATCCATAATGTCTTCAGAAACTTTCCTTTTTGCAAAGAAATGTATGTTTTCCACCACTTAGTTATGATAACATTAGCTAGCCTGCCTAGACATTACAAACATTGAAATGGTGGGAAAAATAATAAAGGAATCAATTGAAGACAAAAGAATAGCTCGCTACAGTATATACTGGTGGGCTGATTAGTTAAATAAATAAACTAAAGGCTGGCTGCTATACTACATTATAGCTACATTACTCCGTTAGCTACATTACTATGCTGGTTCAAATTGGTCAAAATGAAAGTGCAAATTTACTTGGTAAGACATATATCGAATAGGCCAGATACCATCCACATTAATAGTCGTCTGCTGCAATGAAGTCCAATTGTAGGCATCAATCAGGTAAAAGGTAAAGGATGAAATTAATATCTAGAGAGATTGGCTTTGTAAATAGAATGCAAGTGGAATGGAACTAGAATGTGGGCTTGACAGGCTTTACACTTGGGGAGAACATTTGCCTTCCACGAGTATGTCCCTATGGGAATCATTACAATAGTCAGCTCACCAATATTTTCACATTGTCTACCGACTTTCCTATTAATTTTGTGGATAGACTGACTCCATAATGCTTTTGGTGCAGGGCTGATAAGTAATGGGCAAATACTAGTTTGCCACATTTACCAGTGTGCACGGTTATGCAAACTCTTTAGATCTGAAAGCTCAGGCCCAGCAACGCCACTGGTCAATAGTATTGACATGAAGCTGCAGGTAGCCCAAGAAGTCAAGCAAACTGTAATCTGGCAAACTCCTGATGCTTTTTAAACTTTTTAAGTAAGTGCCACCTGTACTTCCTCATAAATTTGAGGAATTATTGTTTGAGAGAGTTCTTCCTGTTTGGAAGAATGTAACAGTCAGAAAACTTCAGAATCCCTTTTCGTCAACAGTCAAAGACGGTTTAAAATCAGTTGTAATATTTTTAGCTAGTTCTTCATCCGTCTTTCTCTGCTTTGCTGGGGTAAGGGACGTTGGCACATACTTATCCATAGAGGTCTGAAGGGCAGGATTTCAGTTTGTTTAAGATTGTAATAATCAGCCGATTCTAATAAATAGCTGGTTGATAAGCTGATGAGGATACATTATGTGTGATTGTAGTGAACCTACAGGATGGTAGCTCACCAGGACCAGAGTCTGAGACCCATGCACTAATTTAACAATGTTTTGACAGTGAGCTCTGTGAATGGACACATTCTCTTTGCATGTGTAAATCTACAATTTCTATTCTCTTAATAGGGCCGAAGTCTACCGAGACTTTCTGAGACCCTAACCAAAGACCAGTGATCAAGACTGAAATGTTCAAGACCATGTTAAATAAGGAAAATCCTAATCTGCTAAAACTTGAGTAAGATAATTCAATCTAATTTAGTACAGGAAAATAATATTGTAAAGGAGTTAACTACAGTAAAGAAATTGTACATTAAAGTACAGTAAGGTTTAGCACAGTATATACAATAATGCTTTGTACCAGCATAGGAATTTCATAATTCTTTCAGCCAAAGTGTCCGATATGCCCTAGGGCTGAACAAAAACGTTGAATCCTTCTGACTCGTTGCCTGTTACTAGGTGTGGGTGGATTGATCCCAAAATATCATTACTACCAATATGACATCTTGTTTTTGAAGGTTGATTTTGAAGGTTTCAGTTTCCCTCTTCTATATATTTCAGTAGAACTGTCACTCTGTTGTCATTAACACATGTGTAGTGCTTCTACAGCTCACTGCTGTTGCTTGTGACTATGCAGTGCACTCAAACAACAAATATACAGGTTGCACACGCACAGCGTGCTGCGGCGCGCACCCTGACTGCCGGCACCAACTGCCAATTTGACACAAAGTCATTGCACTTTTTTTACAACTCTCACAGCTGGCAAGTAGAAATACCACCGCTCACCTTAGAATGATTGCAAATAATGTAGTGGTCATGAAAATGTATTCAAATTTAGCCTTTTGATGATGCATTCACCTCAGAAATCATGAAACACTGCTCTTCCCTACATGAGGGTATATACATGTAAGTCGCTTTTAAAATGAAAAACTATTGATACAGTATCGATATTAGCGATTCTGGTCCTGTATTACTTGGTATTCGGATCGAACCCAAATATTGCAGTCTCGCATATCCCTACCTAATACATATTTTTTAATTTAAACTTTATATAAACAGGGAAGACAGACTGAGACCTTAGTCTCTTTTAAGGCTGTGCCCTGTATAGACAAACATACAAGTATAGTATACACAAACAAAAAAAATAATAATAAACTGACAAAAAAACTAAACTATATAATTAATCAGAAACTATCACATATCACTTCATACTGATTATCCAGGAGACATTTAAATTATTTCTACCGGAGATTGTGCTAGCAGTCACATGCCAACAGAACCAGCAGGCACCCGACATCTATATTCACATTGGACAATCATTGTGTCCCAGGGTCGTGCAGAGACCGTTTGAGGGGCAGGGGCTCAAATTCAAAAAAGGGCACATGAAACCAAATTTGTTAACAATATTTTTCACCGAAATGAATAGTTAATGTTTTTTTCAGTTTCCTGAAAAGTACACATTCTCTCCATATGCCTAGTGTCAGGTCACATATGTGATCTTTGTTTTAAATTTTATTTTAAACACTTTTACATAATACTAAATCTACAATACTGTACACCTTACTAAATATGGAGCCTTACATAAGACTACATTCACACAAGTATTATCTATCCAAAATGCAACAATTTGGCATAAAAATAAGTATGTATGAATATACAAGATTGACTTTGTTAGTTCTTGTGTGAAGCACTATTCTAACCTGTGGTGTTTCTAACCCAGCTGCTTAGGGATCCTGCAGGTCCTTCTTTTTCTGCTTACTTATTCTCTCTTTATCTTTGCACTGTAGCAGAGTTCAATATAATTTACAAAAAAAGACAAGATAACAAGATATCAAACCAGATAAACAGTTTAATTGTAGCCTATAACTGCAACCTGAGCTGACTATCAGATTCATGTAGCAGTGTGCTAGTAGGCTTTGAATCAGAAAGGGATTGGCAAAGGTATTTTCTAAATTCTCACAATATAATGTGCTTTATTTAGAAGTCAAAATGTATAGACCACCAACCTACACTGCAGACTACAAAATAACCTAAGCTAATTTCCCAAAGAAGTGACAAGTTGGCTGCTGGTTGAGAGTCAGAACGCAGATGGAAAAGAGTTGAGCTTTGGAGAAGTGCACTTTTTTTTCGCCTACTTCACTTCTTTCTAGGATGTCAGGAATTACACTAACATGTGTATGAGAATTTCTAGTTTAATTTAATACCCTGGCCGACATTCAAGCATAGAATTTACCTCAATACAGAGGATACATCTTATTAATATCAATAGCGGAGTAACCGTGGCGTTAATTGTTTTTGTAACGCTAACACCTTACTTTTGACAGCCCTAAAACAAAAACAATTTCTTTATCACATTTGCTCGCAGACCACTAGGGATATCTGGCGAATTGGTCCACAATTTAACACTGGTCGACTACGGGAAGAGGGAGCCTATTTCGTAACAGCTTACCTGCCTGCCTACTACTACTATAGTGCCTCGAGGAGTTGCTTGCGTAAACTAGGCTACTGCCAGAGACGGAGTGGGCATGAAACGGATTTGCCCTTGTGGCCTAGTAGGTTACTAAATAACAGAGTATGCATGATTCAATATAATGATGCATGCTTTCCCTTTGCAATTTTAAAAGGTTTCCCAGGTTAGCTGCATAGCTGGTAGGTGGTAGGCTATAGAAAATAATTGACTTCCACCGGTCAATTCGGTTTAAAATGATGCTTTTTGAAAAGCTTTTGCTGGCAAACATACTTCAGATTGACACTACAAAATGAGATAAATGTTACAGTTCATTTTTCAACATCAGGTAAATGGTTTTGGAAACAAACTTTCTGTAGTGATCTTACCCTGCTTTTCACTGTCTCTTAACACAATACGATGCTCTTGCAGGCAGGCAAATGTGACATTGGTAGCTTATGACTTCACATACCGGCAGCAGCGCAGGTAGACGAGGCTACCAAGTTTACTTCTATATTATTACTTTTAAACATTTTTTATTCTCAAATATTTAATTCACACATACATTTTTAAATGTTCGTGTGTAATTTTTAAAAGCATTCATAATTTAAATGGCCTGGCCACTCAAAAGGGCACTTTGGACGTTCATAGGCAAAGGGGCAGGTGCTCAGGCTCAGACACCCATGGTCTGCGAGTCTGCAATGTTTCCGGCTCTGAGTCTGCGGATCGGGAAGTTCCCATAACGATGGACGATAAAGATCCGAGTGAGTCACGACTCGTACAGGTTTATATGCACGCAATAGGATAGCGCTACAACCAGCCAAATTAATTAAACAATATTACAACAAAAATAAATATAACAATAAAATATATTAAATACAAAAACAACAATGAAATGGAACAAACATGCAAAATGTGCAAATAATAAATGCTAAGAAAAAAGAAATAACTATTTACATTATAGTAGCACTTTTGTTGTGGAATTGCTTTACCCTGACTCGAGGAGAGACTTCACTCGCTCGTCTGATACAGATCCACTCATGACAACGTAGCCGGCTGATTCGTGCGATTGACTGACTTACGCAAGAACAAGGATTCATGAGTCCTCGCGGACTCATAAGTCCTCCGCAACTCACGAGTTCTCCGAAACTCATGAGTCCCATGATCTGCGAGTCTGCAATGTTTCCGGCTCTGAGTTTGCGGATCGGGAAGTTCCCATAACCTGTCTCGGACTGTCGCTCTGCTCACTCGGTCGCTTAAGTTGAATTGTAGAGTTGTGTTTGCCCATGAAATTGTAAGTTATAAAGCTTTTGGCAGCTAAGATGGCTAGGACTAGTAGTAACTAATGTTACAAGAGTTTTGCGCATGGCACTTTTATAATTTTATGTCGAATTGTATTAGGACTCAACTGATCCGGGTTAATGATACTAAAGACTTGCGACTCATGAGTTATTTTAAAGACTCGGGTTAAAGATCCGAGTGAGTCACGACTTGTACAGGTTTAATAGCTTCATCAGCTGTGTCTTGCAAAAACGACTAAATTAAAGGTAAAAAAAAAAGAGTAGGCCTACATTGACATATTGTAATAATACACATATAGTTGAGTCTCTTGTGGATATAAAGGTAAAGGAACTTTATTTGTCACATACACATACATGTAGTGAGATTCATTCTCTACATTTAACCCATCACTCAAGGGAGCAGAGGGCAGCCATTTACAGCGCCCGGGACCAAATCCAGATCTAAGCCAGTGCTTTTGTCAGGGGCACTGACTGGAGAACCTAACCTACATGATTTTTTTGATGGTTAGGGAAACCGGAGAACCCGGAGGAAACCCACGCAGAAACGGGGAGAACATGCAAACTCCACTCAGAAAGGCCTAGGACGACCGGCCTTCAAACCCAGAACCTTCTTGCTGTGAGGCCACAGTGCTGTTCACTAGGCCACCATGCCTGCCAAATATACAAGTCAGATATAAAATGCTTTGATAACGGTAACAGTCATTGTCAATTTACTTTGTAGTATAACAGTAGGCTAGACAATAGAATGCTTTCAAATTCACCCACACATGTGAAACAGCCATTGAATGCTGAGTGAGCTGGAACACGAGAGGGAGGCCATAGCTAATGAATTGAATAGAATATTCGATTAGCCTGTTTTGCAAGGAATTATGTTTGCAATTCCATTTTCCCTAAATAGCACCAACAAATCAATTTTTTCATTAAACTCCTACAATGAACTCCTACCCGCTTACATCTGGGTAATGTAAAAAAAAATCTTAATTATTATTTTTAGTCTTAGTTTTATAAAAGCCTCTCGTACTTGCCAAAGCTATTGCATTTAAAAGAGTAGATTGTCTACTAATCTTTGTGTTGTTTCTAAAAAACTATTATTGTAATTCTACACACTTGGACATAGTTATTTAGCATCATATAGCTTCATTATGGTTTCATGTAGAACAGCACATAGAAAGATTCCTAAATAAAGAACAAGGCACTATCAAAATGAATGGACCAAATTCAATATATTTAAATAATATAGAATAAGAGATTGTAGCCCAGTTGTGTAAACCATTCACCTCAGCATTCAACCTAATGTCCCTCACACCCGTTTCCTGAATCTGCTGAATTAGTCAAATACGGCAGTCAAACAAAAACTGTGGCCATTTCTAGGGCAGTTCTGAAATTCATTATATAGTGTTATTGATCCAGTAGTGCCGAATATGTACTCATGTAACTTACAGGTCAGTATGTTTGCAAAGAAATGTGTTTTCCACCTATTAATGGTGACAGAAATGGTGGTATGAAAAAAAATATATGCAGTCTGCGGTACTACCCTACTGTACATTAACAGCCTTTTGCATTGTGTGTTGGTTCAATTTGGTCATAATGAAAAGTCATATTTTCATTATGACATTATGACTAACATAGATATCAAGATAGCCAATTGATATTTTCCATCCACATTAATCATCTGCTGTCAATTTTTAGGGTACATTCAGGTATAAGGTAAAGTATGAAATAGATTTCGGGAGAGATTTTCTTTGTGTATTGAACGTGAGTGGAATGGATTTAAAATGTGGGCCTCCCAGGCTTTAAACTTGAGGTGCACATTTGCCATCTACAAATGTGCCTCTGGAAAGTAATCCAGTCACTTATCCAGTATTGTTACATTGCCAACTAACATTTTGATACAATTTGTTAGATATACTGACTCTATAATGCCTTCGGAGCTGGGCTGAAATGGAACAGGGCAGATGTCAGCTTGGCATATGTATTTTGGCATGCACGGTTATGCAAACTTGTCAAACCAAAATCATAAAAATATATATTATTCAAATTAGGTCATAAGACTCATGGTTAGTGCCAAAACAGTCCCTAGTCCCAGGGCTTCAAGTCTCTCTACACTGGCTTCACATTAAAGCTCCGGCTGAATACAAGGCCTAACAATGCCACTCGATAGAGCTTTATTAAATCAGATTTATTTAATTTAAAAAATCTGTTTTAAATATTGAATTAGAACGGTCAGATAGCCATTGAGTCTTACCTATAGTTTCCCAGTCACAGATTATGCCTAGTCTGTGAGGTCTGAGGGCTCTACGGCCGCAATACTACCATTTCCGGGAACGCCTGAACGCAGCACTATTGTTCATTCCGAATCACCGGAATTCTAATCAGCTGTGCCTTCCCTATACGTATTTAAGAACCAAACACAGTCTCTACAGGTTGTGAGGTATTGTTAGTTCATAAGCTGCATTACTGAGCGTGTTTTTGGATTGCCTGATTATTCTAAACTTCGACCTGTGCCTGCCTAAGTGTTTTCTGATTGAGCCTATTTCTTCTGTACCTTTGCCTGTGACCTACTGGGATTTCGACCATTATACCTGCTCCTGTTTCTGATTAAGTCTAGCTCTCGTGTAGCTTTGCCTGTGCCATTCCGTTATACGACCCCTGCCTGTACCCTGGATATTCTCTTGCCTTGCCCTTGGGATTCGTTTACTAAACGGAACTGTCCGTCCGGTAGCTTCGTAACATAGTCCTGTGTATGACAACAGATAAAGCTCAATGGACAATCTCCATATACATTTTTTTTCAGTCCTGGCCTAGGCTTAATCTGTGTAGAAAGAGTAACTGCTGTCTCTTAAGTCTGGCAAATAGTTCTCTTGCGTCAAATTTGGCCCTGTTTTGAAATGTGATTTAGTATTTTAAATCCATACTTTTCTACTGTAAACACATTTAAGAGTACCAAAAAACCATGTGCTCTGTGAAGTTAGTTTCCATTCATTGGTTACCATCTCCTCCAGACTGAAACTCGACATCTGGATGAGACAGAATTACTATTAGACTGGGCAGAATCAAATGCATTAACTTGTAGCTAAATACTGTCACATGGCTTAGGTATGCTGCATGTTCTTGAAAAGCCACACATACCTACCATAATGTCACATCTACACTTTCAGTAAATATTTAATATTTAAGCTTGCAAACTGATTAGCTGTGCTGGAAAGCATAACCAATCATGAAAGTGGGATATATTAGGTTGTGATTTCAATGAATCCTTCAATATAATAAGCAAAGACAATGCACTTAACTTTGGCGTTGTTTGGTGTTATACAACATTGTTGTGAAGGTAACTATCTAGTTAAGTTAGGTCTTAGTACCAGCAGAGTTTGGCAGCAGTCCCTGATTCTTAATCAAAACCAAACAGTAAAATTATATTACACACATTACTAAAATATGTATTTGCTATCAGTTTAGAAGATCATAATGCCTTTCAAAAGCTAGCTATCTCGTGTCTAGGATTGCTTGCTAGCTATATATTAGCAGATGTCACAGCACCCTGCCTGAACTCTCTCTTCCTCCCATTAACACTCGTCTGGATCGTCAATGATAACATGATCTGATTGGTTACAATTATCAGGTCCCTCCTTCCATGGGTCTTTCTCCCTGAAATCGCGGTCTACGAATCTCTTTGCTTTCAAATCGCTGTTTACACCTCTGCAAATTGTTTTGCCTATCAAAAGTCAATGCCTGCGAAAATGAAATGCGCATGTGTACAGATGCAATTATTTATTGCAGATATTAATTTACAAATCTCAAAGAAATTTGAGATTTGCTCTGCAAGTCAGTCTGGCCAAGACCCATTCAAGCCCATTTCCAATTTTTCCAAATCAAGGCACCAATCAAAACCGTTGAGGCAGGCTTTACACAATGACAACAGCGCAGCTATATACTGTCATTGGTTGAAGCAGACAATAACAACGATAACTGCCTCAATGAAACATCCGGAACATCACTAGTTCGAATCAGCTATCGTGTCTGTTTTCAAAAATATTTCCTTTTTGTTAAAAAGCGAGCAAACAACATCGCTCGAAGCCTTTATATCTAAAAAACAATGTTGCCGTGGTCTTGCCAACTTGATATATTAAATTGTGCCGAGAGGAACTCTCCATTGGAAATGGGCTGTGATTTAACCTTGCCCAGACCCACTCTCGGTTACAACCGAGGATGGTCTGGTGTCAACCAGGCAAGCACATTGCCATTTACAACTTCAAATCTGTTTTGCACATGCAAATAATTATGTCAGCAATCTATCTTCAAATAAATACCTTATTGACACTAAATGAATGCAGCTGGTGAATTATTATAAGAAGTCTATTGGTTACTGAGAACATGTGGTATATCTTATTACATAGAGGGAACTGAAACCAAAACAATACACAGTGTAGAAATTATATGGGAAAAACACACAGATGATTAACTAAAATAAACATGTCCGATTCCTATAAGGGGAACCGTGACTACAGCTAGACACATACACTGCTCAAAAAAATAAAGGGAATACTAAGTTAACACATCCTAGATCTAAATGAATGAACTAATCGTGCGTACAAAGAAATCACACAAAAATGATCAATGGAAATCAAATTTATCAACCAATGGATGTCTGGATATGGAGTCACACTCAAAATCAAAGTGGAAAACCACACTACAGGCTGATCCAACTTTGAAGTAATGTCCTTAAAACAAGTCAAAATTAGGCTCAGTAGTGTGTGCGGCCTCCACGTGCCCGTATGACCTCCCTACAACGCCTGGGCATGCTCCTGATGAGGTGACGGATGGTCTCCTGAGGGATGTCCTCCCAGACCTGAACTAAAGCATCCGCCAACTCCTGGACAGTCTGTGGTGCAATGTGGCGTTGGTGGATGGAGCGAGACATGATGTCCCAGATGTACTCAATCGGTTTCAGGTCTGGGGAATGGGTGGGCCAGTCCATAGCATCAATGCGTTCCTCTTGCAGGAACTGCTGACACACTCTAGCCACATGAGGTCTAACATTGTCTTGCATCAGGAGGAACCCGGGGCCAACTGCACCAGCATATGTTCTCACAAGGGGTCTGAGGATCTCATCTCGGTACTTAATGGCAGTTAGGCTACCTCTGGCGAGCACATGTAGGGCTGCGCGGCACCACAAAGAAATGCCACTCCACACCATTATTGACCCACTGCCAAACTGGTCATGCTAGAGGATGTTGCAGGCAGCCTAACGTTCTCCACGGCGTCTACAGACTCTGTCACGTCTGTCACATGTGCTCAGTGTGAACCTGCTTTCATCTGTAAAGAGCACAGGGCATCAGTGGCGAATTTGCCAATCTTGGTGTTCCCTGGCAAATGCCAAATGTCCTGCACGGTGTTGGCCTGTAAGCACAAAGAGAAACAATGGAACAGCGTCATTGTTCCAAACGAATGTGTATTTCTTACACTGTAAAGACATGGCAATGAAGTTAGATGACAGTTTGGATTTCTGATTAACACATGAGATCTAAGGAGATTGCAGGATTAGACGACATCTGCAAAACAAGCATCAGCAGTTGACAATGTTTTGTTGAATATGTTGCTATATTTTGTTAATAGTACCTACATGTGCGCATCCATACACTCAATTCAAAACCTAATGAGAGACTGCTGGTAATGTGAAATGACAAGAATCAAGACTAAGCCAATTTACATTTTACTTAAACCATTACAGCGCCATTGGTTAAGCATCTACTGCTGATAGAGTATTTATCATTGGGACATACTGTAGATTATATGTTAGAATTCAAATGTTTGGAATGCGTTCTGTAGCTGAGTTGGTGCCACTGCCCTGAAGTCTTTTTCACGATTAGTATGTCAACTTCTACCTGTGCCTGGCAAAGGAATTAAAAGATATACAGTCATAAGCAAAGGTTTAGGCACCCATGACAATTTCCATGATTTTCATTTAAAAATAATTGGGTGTTTGGATCAGCTATTATCTGAAGGACACAGAAATATTTTGGTAGTTAAATGAGGTTCATTGAATAAACTGAAAATAAAAAAATGAACTGAAAAATAAACTGAAAACAAAGATTGTTCAACATTATGGTTTAGGGGAAGGCTACAAAATTCTGTTGCAGAGATTTAACACTAGAACCTCCAGGTCTTCCAAACTACCGATAACTGCCAACTGCTGACGCCCATCAGTGTCATTAGCATACGAATCATCCTCATTAAAAAGTGCTCTCTCCTCCGCAGCCTCCAGCCAAGCCATCACTTTATCTATGGTAGTTTTGTAGAAGTGATAATTTGATAAATGAAATTGTCTTTGTTAGAAACATATTCATGCTAGAATGTGTATTGATAGTTTGCCATATGGATGTTTAGTATTTTTGAGAAGCTCATAATAATCTATAGAAGATTGAATCATTTATTTTGTAGACTGACGTCATGAATGTACCTTGTATTACAAAACTATGAATGTATACTGTTGAAAAACCTTCTGTTACCCTTGGTTAAGGAATGTTGCTTGTTTTACAATTGGGGGTGGTCAATCATTGTCTCTGTTCCTTTTATCAGTAGCTATAGGGGTATGGGTCAACAAGAGCAGTTGGCCTAAGGGGTTGCAACATCTGGCTGTTTTTTTCAAGTTAAGGAGTAGAGAGAACAGAAAGAGGATCAGGAATGTCCTGGTCAGATTTCATTTAAGCAATGGTCAGAGTGTGATTAATGACTTGAGTTAGGGAAAGGAGTTTTATCCTGGCCCAGTCTTAGGTTTTACACAGCTTGAACCCTCCGGTAAGGGTGGGGTTTGTTTGGAAGATAACAGCTTGGTCTTAGCATTAAGGGAAGACGCCAGGGGCCTCTTTAATAAAATTTGCGTGCGCACAAAAGAAGACGTACGCAACTCTCTACGCAATAATTGGGATTTATATAAAGCAAACTTGACGGAAAATGTGCGGTCCTTCACGACAACTCTGACCCATGCGTACGCACAAAAACAGGTGAAATGAGAAATGGCGACACCGTCGGCAGATGGATTAAACACATAGGCTTCTGTAGATCTGTCTGAAAGTACAGAGCGTTGTTTAAATGAAATCGAAATATTGCCTCTCAATAATAATATGCAGATGTCACAAAGCCATGCTTACAATTATCAGCCTGCAGTGAAAAACAAACAAAATAAAACAAGATTGTAACGTAAATGCAAATGAAGCACATATTGCACATATTTGCAAGAAGAACACTCAAATACTATCTGTAATATTGGCATGTTACGTAATTCATTCTCATAAATAATACGGTAAACAGAACAAAATCATGTTTAAAACTGATATTCTTGTCGATGTCTCTGTCTGGCGGTGCAGATAGTTAAATAAATAGATGATGACAGATAGTATTTATTGTCCATTGGGGAATATTGTTTTCATAGTATAACTGTTGTAATCAGATACAGACACATAGTAATCATTTAGATATGCATTTAGTTCTTTTCATTTTTAAATGAGTTTCATCATGACGCATGTCTGAACCATTTTGAAATATGCAATAAATTCCATTTGTGCAGAACTATTTTCCATTTACAATTAGATTAATACTGAACTCTGTAGATTTTCATATACAAATAAATGGATGGTTAAAAAAAGCCATGCCATCACAATGCGTAATGACGCACAATAGCTGATCTTGCACTGTTAGAATATAATAATAATAATAGCCTAATAATGCATATTATTTAACACAGGATTTCTGGCGACTGGCACTTTCCAGATGGAACGGACTGACAGGTCAGGGATATCTCAGCCAACCCTTAGCCGGGTTTTGCCAGGCGTGTTAGTCGATATAATAGGCTTGTCGCATAATTACATTAAGTTTCCGTACACGGCGGGTACGGAAACAGTCAAACAAAAAAGCACTTTTTTTTTCCCCAAATGTAATCGGTGCTATTGACGGCACTCATGTTGCCATAAGGACAATGAATGAGAATAAACATGCATTCATTAATCGAAAGCATTTGCATTCCACCAATGTCAAAATAATTTGGGATGCAGACATGTTGCTGTAATGTAGCCAATTTCCCCCCACCCGTGGCAGACACACTTTCGCGATGAAGCGTTAGATGCTTTGACATCGACTGATATCTGACCACTTTATATTTCGGCCACGGTCCAACTTTCTTACAGTGTCTGCAAGCTTTTGCCACTCCAACGCCTTTTCACCATTGGTAATAGGCACACTGTGCCCTTCAAACAACATTTTCCTCCTCTTTTCCACCTCGCCAATAATATTTTCTACTTCACATTAAGTGAAGTGGCTTTTTTTGGTTTTCCTCCGTGTTTCCCATGCTTTCTCAATTAATCAATATTTATTTTGGGGCGTTTCACTGACTATTTATGGGCAAATAAGGGCTTGACATGTAGCCGCAAAAGCTGCGCTACGTATTAGAGTTGATTGTGATTTATAAAGGCAAAAAGGCGTAGGACGTGCGGGCGCATGCTTTTATAAATCTGAATATTTCTTTGCATACACATGTCTTATATTTTGTCCGTACGCCACAACACAGAGTCTAATTTGCTCTTTCCACAATGCTCATTTCTTTATTTGATTAATAATTAGATACATCAAAGTGGCAACCATTTTGGTGGTTTGCTGGGATAAAAGAGGTGGGTTTTCCCTTGTTGCTTTTTTCTGGCGGACAGTTTAGAGCACTTTTGTGAACGTACCAGCAGCTGCGGTGAGTTTCTCTTTTCAATTGTTCGCGCTTTATGCTGTACGGCAGAGAAGAGACTGTGGGTCTCCCCACGTTTTAAATTTAATATGAGCATTGTGGATGTAGCGAAGCCGCGCATGCGTGTAGATGAATGTCTGTAGTCCGAAGGTTAAATCCTTGTCTTGTGATTTGTTCAATGTCATGTAATGTAGTACGTCAAAGTTAATCTTATGATACCGGAACTCAACGCCTGTTTGGCATTGCGTTGGCTTGACTGAATGGATAAGATTTTGGTTTAGGAACCTTGTTGATCACTTATGTGATAAAATTAAATTTTTAGACTGTAAGGTTGCTGATCTTTGTTAAAAACTTAGTGGGCTAGAAAAGAAAATAGTAGACACTATTGATTCACCGGTTCACAAGTCGGGGAAACGACTTCCGGGTCGCAACCGGAGGTTCGTGACCCTCAAAGCGGAGGTTGAAACTTTCTGTGAGAGCGGTTAGCTAAATCTGTAAAACGATTCCCAGATTTTGCTACATTTGCTTGGTGCCGGAGATCCTGCAAGAGGTGGGCTGTATATAATTGAATGTTGTGTATAACTTTCGTACTGACAGCCTGACAGGGTGTTTTACTGTGCTGAGAGTTAATGATACGTTTGGAACGGGAGTTTCTCTTATTGCTCCTGGAGCTTACCCTCTATGTGCGTGAGACTGTATGATTGCGTCTTCTGACTGGGATGAACCTGTACATTAAGCAGTCAAAACTGACTGAGGCCAGGGATGAGAATTTTGTAAAACATGTTTGAAGTATGTTTTACTGTCAAGTCAAGTAAAGTTATACGTTGAGTCCTGCTGAGGCCAGGAGCAGGTAAACCGTCTTTTTGTCATAAAGGTATGTCTAAGTGTTTTGTAGGATTACTGGACTTGTTTGTGAAGTGCTATTTTTCTGTTGATGTTATGCTGTGTGGGTGATTGAGGTCCGTTGGGAGAGATAACAGGGGAGACTAGGATGGTGCATGGTTAGTCTGGGTATTGCAGTCATTCCTGTGTATCTTCTATTATATTTTGATTTTGAGATAGTACAAGTTTTAAGTGGCTGTTTGATTATGGATTGTTAGAGATAATGGGAACTTGCAGGGAACATGTGAGTTGTGCATTTTTAATTTCGATGCGTTTAGTTTGGGTATCAGGATTCTTACACTATAGCGGGTTGCATACATTTCAGTTGGGTTTACTGTGCATACATAATAGCACTGATCTGTTGGTTTAGAGTTAATTACACACATACATTTTGAAATTTGTTGCCTACATGGATTACATTTATTTATTGATTTGGGAAGTAAGATCAGGTTAGAGCTGTGCGCCGTAGAGGATGGTCGCATGGACAATGGCTCTGCTCACTCTATGCAGGTTTTAGCTTATTACTAACGAGAAGACCCCAGATGGTGAGAATGGGCAACCTTACCTCCTCCACAATGACCCTGAGCACCGGAGCCCCACAGGGCTGCGTAGTCAGTCCCCTTTTGTACGCTCTGTTCACTTGTGATTGTGTGGCCACACGCAGTTCT
>JACXGM010000525.1:30008-49705 GCA_016801145.1 Umbra pygmaea
CATCATAAAGTTTGCTGACGATACAACCATCCTAGGTCTCATCTCCAACAACGATGAGACTGCTTACAGAGAAGAGGTAAGAGCCTTGGCTACCTGGTGCCAGAGCAACAACCTCTCTCTCAACGTCAGCAAGACAAAAGAGATGATAGTGGACTTTAGGAAGCAGCAGAGGGAGGGTCCTGCCCCCATACACATCGATTGAGCTGAAGTCGAGAGAGTTTCAGAGTTCAAGTTCCTCGGTGTGTTCATCAGCAACAACCTCACATGGTCCAGACAGACAATCTCGGCAACAAAAACTACCCAAAAGCGCCTATACTTCCTGAGGAGACTCAAGAAGTTTGGCATGTCTGTCAGGATTTTAATATACTTTTACAGGTGCACCATTAAGAGCATCCTCTCAGGCTGCATTACAGCCTGGTACGGCAGCTGCTCCGCTGCTGATAGTAAGGCCCTTCAGAGGGTGGTAAAGTCAGCGGAGCGCATCATTGGCTGCTGCCTCCCCTCCGTGCAAGGCATCTACCATAAGCGATGCCTTAGGAAAACAAAGAACATCCTCAAAGACCACAGCCACCCAGGCCGTGATCTTTTCTCACTACTGCCATCTGGTAGACGTTACCGGAGTATCAAGGCACGGACCACCAGACTTAAAAACAGTTTCTTCCCACAGGCCATTCGGCTGCTCAACATGGAACACAGACATTGATCGCAAATCGTCTGTTGAGCACTAACACTCTGGTCACTTTATGCTCTCTACATCTGATGTAGCAGAATTCAAATGCACCTTAAAATCAATTTTCCATGCCAAATCTATAATATTTACTACTTCTACTGTTGTACATTTTCCAGACCACTGCTCAGTACATAGCATTTTTTTATTATTATTATTACTATTGTCATTATTATTTTAAAATTCTTATATTGTTGTAATTCTTGTTTATAAGCCCACTGCATAGAATCGCCGTGCCATGTCAAAAGAAATTTCTCTGCATAGGATGATGTATGTTATTCGATGCATATGATAAATAAACAACTTTGACTTTGACTTTAAGTATCGATTGGATGAAATTTAGGAATATAGTTTGAGTTTGAATTTTTACAGCAGCTCGAAAGGTGATCAGGGGTGCTGCAGCTGTATGAGCCAGCCCCCGGCATTTGAATATGAAATAATGTGAGGTCAGAAGTTGTGTTATGGGTCAATATGTATGGAATACGTGATACAGGAGGGATGGTACAGTAATGAATAATTGGGAAAGAAGATATACCAAAGGTTAAGATCTTAGACACGAAGATATCTCGAATTTTGGAAGGTTGCTTGAAATTTAGCTGGGGTGATTAATGTCCGCCATGCTAGGCCTGTCGATGCGTGATTGTGGGTTTGCGAGATCTGTCTGCTGGAGGTAATTTTGTAATGAAGTCATTTGGAAGTACAGTGCCTTGCGAAAGTATTTGGCCCCCTGGAAAATTTAGACCTTTTGCCACATTTCAGGCTTCAAACATAAAGATATAAAACTGTAATTTTTTGTGAACAAGCATCAACAAGTGGGACACACTTCATGATTGTGTCCCACTTGTTGTTGATTCTTCACAAAAAATTACAGTAAATCTTTATGTTTGAAGCCTGAAATGTGGAAAAAGGTCGAAAAGTTCAAGGGGGCCGAAAACTTTCGCAAGGCACTGTAGGTTTTTTCCATCCATCCATCTTCATGCGCTTATCCGGGATCGGGTCGCGGGGGCAGCAGCTCCAGCAGGGGACCCCAAACGTCCCTTTCCCGAGCAACATTAACCAGCTCCGACTGGGGGATCCTGAGGCGTTCCCAGGCCAGGTTGGAGATATAATCTTGCCACCTAGTCCTGGGTCTTCCCCGAGGCCTCCTCCCAGCTGGACGTGCCTGAAACACCTCCCTAGGGAGGCGCCCAGGGGGCATCCTTACCAGATGCCCAAACCACCTCAACTGGCTCCTTTCGACACAAAGGAGCAGCGCCTCAACTCTGAGATCCTCACGGATGACTGAGCTTCTCACCCTAAGGGAGATGCCTGCCACCATCCTGAGGAAACCCATTTCGGCCGCTTGTACCCTGGATCTCGTTCTTTCGGTCATGACCCAGCCTTCATGACCATAGGTGAGGGTAGGAACAAAAACTGCCCGGTAGATTGAGAGCTTTGCCTTCTGGCTCAGCTCTATTTTTCGTCACAACGTTGCGATACAATGAGTGTAATACCGCCCCCGCTGAGCCGATTCCCGACCAATCTCCCGTTCCATTGTTCTCTCACTCGCGAACAAGACCCCAAGGTATTTGAACTCTTCACTTGGTGTAAGGACTCATTCCCTACCTGGAGTAGGCACTCCATCGGTTTCCTGCTGAGAACCATGGCCTCAGATTTAGAGGTGCTGATCCTCATCCCAGCCGCTTCACACTCGGCTGCGAACCGATCCAGTGAGTGCTGAAGGTCACAGTAGGTTTGTTGTAGTTTCTTATTGGTTCTTGTTATTGTTTCTTGTTGTTAAAATAAAGATACAAACTGTTGGTGAAGACGCACCTGCCTCCAATATATCATGCAACGTGACATTATTGGATGTTATTCGGGAAACAAATAGCCTGAATTATAACATCTCATTTATGCTGTTGTGTTTTCATAAATTTATAGGCTCTATAGAATTTGAATGTTTAAAAAAGATTGAACTAACATATTCAGTTAGTTTCAAATATGTTTCGCAATCTTTCATTACGGTTCTATGGCGCACCCATTATATATAATTTTTTCTAATATTCAAATACAATAGCAAACATTTCAGCCGGTGAAATACACATATTTAGGAAAAGTCAAGGAAGGAGGAGGGTTTGGTTTCAAAATCACAGATTCATTTTAATTACAAAAACAAACACCAGAGGACCAAGTCTGCCAAAATAAGAAATGAATCAATGTATCGTATTTATACACAAAAATATACAAATAAAATTATACATTTATTATTTACTATTTATTTTTGTGATAATTTATTTTTATATAAATTTGTTACCCTATTTTTTATTTCAGTATTTACTTCCATGTATGTATGTATGTATGTATGTATGTATGTATGTATGTATGTATGTATGTATGTATGTATGTATGTATGTATGTATGTATGTATGTATGTATGTATGTATGTATGTATTTCCACATCCTTAAGCAAATGAGGGGGTGGGACTTCATCATTCAGCCATAGCAAGCCAAGAGCGGGAGATAGAAACCAATTGTGAACATAAAAAACGCAGCTGGGGAGGAACCAAGGGTACAACACAGGGTTGGTTTGTAGCAGTTTTGTAGTACTCGAGACTGGTCTCGGTCTCGAGACCGGTCTCGAGACCACTTTTTGATGGTCTCGGTCTCGTCTCGACTGCATTTGTACTCTGTCTTTTCTCGGTCTCGGACATTGAGGACTCTGGACTTTTTTTCAAGACCAGTCAAGACCATAACTGTGGAAATATCACTAAATTGCCAGCTAGTATATTGTCTATTTATTGTTATCATCTTTGCTTTAATTGATGTAAAATGTACTGATTACAATCCAAGCAATAACGTGACTGGTCATTGTTAATTGTGTATTTTTATCACCGCTGTCACCCATCCCCACCCCCTTTCACTCGCACTCCCAAGAAAGTGAGCTGTATTTGTCTGGGAGCGGGAGAAGATGTCTGCAAAATCTTCAGTAATACAATTTGGCTACAAAAATCATAAAGCATATGTTTGTAAAACAACATCCAGAAGAAAGCATACAGCTTCTTGTAAATACTGCAGTGCTAGATTTCAGAGATGGTGGGGACTACTTCAAACTTTTATCGTCACTGAAAGGAAGCACAAAGAAAGGTGAGCTATGTGTAAAGCCCGATTCACACCAGATCCAGCAAACTGGTTGAATTGCGGCGGAAGTCCATTCATTTCAATAGGAAGCAATGTGCACCGCTGGGGCAAATCTACCGGAACCGGCAAAATGTGGATGCGGTGCGGCGGGTGTGTCGCAAGAGTTGAAATAATCCAACTTTTGTGGTGCTTTGCCGTACGGTGCCAGAACCGGAAGTTGATTTACCTCAGAGAAAGAGCTAATATGTCGCTTTCATCTATGGGTGTGTGAGATTGCAAGACAAGCTTTGACAGCTCAGTAGATAGTTTTTGTATTGTCAATGAATATTAAACTGAAAACAGCTCCTGTCAGTCGCCTTGCTGGAGATGGACAGTTGTATGCAATGTTGCCCACCATCTCGTAGATGCTGAAGATTGATTACGAAGTTGATTGCAGTGTACAAGTGTATCTGCATTACGATGCCGTACGGGGATTTTTTGCCGTGTCTCGTGTGAATCCAGCTTAAGAGTGATGTTAAGCAAAGCTGGCTAGCTAACGTTAGCAACCTGCCTCGGATGGGAATTGAAAACGAGTTCCACTCGAGAACCGGTTCTAGCAGAGCCATATATAAATCCATCTTTGTATATGGTTCTGGGTTCTAAGTTTTATGAACCATCGATATTGTATGCCTTCAACGTTAACGAGTCCTCTTATTGATGCTCCTGCTCCAAAGTTAATTTTTGTCCCACCATATAGTCTTATTTAATCAATGAGTAATGTAGACAAACTGCTGCGCGTGTGTAGCTAACATTAAGTTACATTGACCTTAGCTAATGTCAGCTGCATACAGCTCCCGAGACGCGCTGAGGTGACGCTCCCTTGTTTGGGTGAGAGAGAGCTAACCTATAGGTATGAGCAGAGATTGGATACTGAGTAATGCGCCTCAACTTATATGAGAAATGACTAAATTAAATAGGTTATTGTATGGCATGTTACTTCCAGAGAGCTCAAATATATTACTTTTTACCAGCACACACTCTCTGGCTCATACCATATCAAACATTTAACTTCCTTGTTTACTTATTTGTAAAATGTGATGGCCAAAATACCATTGATTTATATTGTGTTTACTTTTTTATGAAACTGCTCCAAATTAAATCAATTTTCTACTTTTATAAATCACATGCAGTTAGGCCACTGACTTTCTGACCTCTTTGTATTAGATATATTTTGTTGCTTCGATTACACATAAAAGCTATAAAATACTTACAATATTTGTTCCTAAACATCAACATTTCACATAGAATTACTGTATTCATTACAACACACAGCTTTTCTGCATTTTTAATGTTGAATGTTTGGCATTGTTTTACAGATTTAGCTATGTGGTTTTGAAAAAAAGGATTGTTGTTGGTTTAAAAACAACATAACTTTATGTATTGTTTATAAAAGGCAGAGAAAAGTGAAGACTTTAGTGATGAACAATGAATAATTGTTTTACATTCTGTACTAAATGGAAGTCACCCAGGAGTATTGAATAAAGATGGTTAAGTTTATTTCAGCTTTCAGTGTTAAATATCAGTGTTTTTATGGGAATGTGGATCTTTCAGATCAATTTGAGAAGCTCTTTTGATAATGATTCACATTTTATTGTGTCATGTAGTGTGGGGCGCTGGTCTTGGTCTTGACTCGGTCCCGCCCTCCCTCGGTCTTGGTCTCGGCTTGGTCTCGGCCCCTAAAAGTCTTGGTCTTGTCTTGGTCTCGATACACTCTGGTCTTGGTCTTGGTCTCGGGTTAGGTTGTCTTGACTATAACACTGGTTTGTTGGATAAAGGATTCTCTCACCAATCCCAAAAATAGATGCAATGTCACAAACAGATAATCCTACTAACTGTGCCGACTAGTTGCATTTTTTTTGCTTGCTCTCTTGCTCCGTCAATCTCTTAGTTTCTGTGTGTGTGTTCACGACAACGGAACATTGCCCTGGCAGTTCTATTCTTTGATGAAATGGGTAGGCTACAACGTAGAAGAGAGAAACTGGAACTGGTATCTGATCCTATTAATGCTAGAATCCATCTTCAAAAACGAAATATAGTATCTATAGTTTTGGATCAATCTGCCCACCCCTATTTGGTGTGTAGTGGACAGGTTTGCCAGACAAAGTGAACGAGTTTAAATAGCGCAAATAGACTATTGCCTAAACTTAGTAGTAGTGACTGTCCACGTCTGTTGCTCGTCATGTAATTTTGAGTGTGAAAAAAGGAGTCAGTCCGGCATGGTATTTGGAGCTACTGGGAAGGGTGATATGGACTATTCTATTCTGTATGTAGACTATTCACATTGAAATTCGGATGTTGATTTGAGCCCCACCACTGTGTTGAATATCCCCAACATAGTTTAGCCAAAATACATTGGCAATGTATTAGAAGGGCGTCCGACTGCTCCGGCATTACCAGAATTGTATATTGAAAAATTAAGGCAATGATCACACTTCATCCAAATTCCTACACTGCAGGGTCAACTTCTGTGTCGTTAGATGCTGATTACTGCAATAAACCTTCAGCCAGACCCTCCATGTGAAAAAAATAAATCAAATAATCAAAGCTAGCATTTTCACCTAGGTTAGCCAAAACGCTCAAATCTCTGGCAAGAGACTGTATGAAGCCTAGTAACATAGTCATAGCAATCTTGGCATGTAAAGTTGATCTTCACACTCTGATACCAATCAACCAATGGGAAAAAAGGTGACACTGTGATATACTTTGACAGCCTCCTCGTTAGCTTTAAGGATGTGGAAATAAAGAAATAAATATATATATATATATATATATATATATATATATATATATATATATATATATATATACGGAAATAAATACAGAAATAAAATAATATGGAAATGAATTAATATAAAAATAAATAAAACAGAGAAATGATCATGGAATTAAATAAATAGGGAATTAATATTAATTATTAAATATATAATTTTATATTTTTATGTTTAAATATTTTTAGTTATGCATGCATTTATTTATTATTTTGGCAGACTTGCTCCTCCATACAGATGGCGTCTGCGTTTGGTGGCTCCATGACACAAAGATGGAGTTACTTCGTCATCATAGTGGCGTTATGCATGGTGGCAAAACAATACAGCATTCCAAGACAAACACTTGCTATCCACAGTAAGACTTCGTAGAGGTTCCATCATGCTGTGGGGCTTTGTGGCTTGTGCCGGTACTGGGAATCTTGTTAAAGTTGAGGTTTGCATGGATTTCACTCAATATCAGCAGATACTTGAGAATAATGTATGGCCATCCCAGTTCCCAGACCTGAATATCATTGAAAATCTGTGGAGTGAACTGGAGATGTTTGGCAAGGAGGAATGGTCCAAAATACCTTCATCCAGAATCCAGACACTCATTACAGGCTATAGGAAGCATCTATAGGCTGTTATAAGGAGGCTCAACAAAATTTGTTTGATGTGATATTTCTTTTGGCGTGCCCAAATTTATGCACATGTCTAATTTTGTTTTGATGCATATTGCACATTTTCTGATCATCCAATAAACCTAATTTTACTACTGAAATATTACTGTGTCCTTCAGTTATTTGATAGATCAAAATGAAATTGCTGATTCAAACACCCAATTATTTATAAATGAAAATCACAGAAATTGTCAGTGGTGCCTAAACCTTTGCATATGACTGTACATAGATTTAACCTTCACAGGACAAATAAAGTACAGCTTTACGTAGTACGACATGGAACACCGAACATTGTATATAAGTATAATATTGCAAAAGTATAAAACTACTCAGGAACGAAACTCATAATAGATAACGCTATACCAAGTGGAGAGAGTAAAACTAAAGCTTGTACTTTACCCAGTAGAATAATGAACAGCCAACACAGACAGGAATAATACTCACAATGATGTGCACATACTATCCAATCACAAGGTATATATAGAATGCCTAATTAGCCAAACCTAAACCAGTGTGCTGAATAATTAAACATATGTCCATCAGGTGTGTGCATTCCTTACTCAAGACATACAAGCTGACTAACTGAATATATAAACAGAGTGTCCAGGAGAGGTCCCCATGAAAAACATAAACCCCTCAATCCCACCAAATGACCAATACGAAATATATATAATGTCCATATACATACAGTATGTACACATTTAAGTCAGTTCCATGGCACAACATCCCCGTCAGTCACAGGGTGAATTTATTATTCAAATTAAGTGTGGCTTTTTCGCAATTGTTATTTGAATTAAAAGCCTAATACCTTTGTCCTTTACCTTGAAAATCAGCCTTGTTCTACAGCCAAGCTGGGTAACCAGTACTCTGTTGATGTGTCGCGGAGCGACGAAGGCTGCCCCAGTTTGGAAAGTCATTCAAATGCAATGCCAAATGTGCCAATCATTTTCTCTGGCAAATAAAGGATACAAAAATTGACACTTCGCAGCCTACCCTTCCCCAGAATTCATAGCACACCTGTGACGATGCAATTGTATTCAAAGAAAATAGCTGGTGTTAATTGCGTGGTGGCTGAGGATTTTATTTTTATTTTTTATGCTTCAACTGTGTGAAAACAAAACAGGGTTGAAATTTGTTTACCCATTGGTCCTGCCACTCAGATTATTTAGCCAATATGTTTGTCAACATACCGTTGTCATGCGCAGTTGAGTAAAAGATGCAATTGTTTTGTTTTAACTATTAAACGTCAGAAACACTTTGAATATCACTATGGTATATTATGTTTATTCAATAAATCACAACCATTATATGTGTATAGTTTACACTCTTTTTGTATGAAGTATTAACAGCAAATGAACACTTGCAGTGTGTAAACAGAGCTGTTTATCATGTGACCACCACCTTGCAGTCTGATCTAAGAAAACATGTTTGAGAACATAAGATAAAATCATGGGCATGCATAACAAACACATACCGATTTCTTGCCAAAAAATGACAAATCACAATTAATTTGTCAGGCTCAATCAATGTACTTGAGTGAGTCTACGAGCTCCTTGTCCGACTACATTTTTTACTTGCCCGGACAAGTGGACAAGCGGACAAGCCTTAATGTCAAGCCCTGATAAACAGGCACATACATGTACATGTTATTATCAATGTTTGTCAATATGTTAAAGGCCCTTACAGAAATATTACAGTGTATATTTACCTTCTATATCATAAATGGGCCTCTAAAAATGCTCATTGTAGTGAGTGAACATGTTGCCTAATAAGTCTCTAAGCATAGTTTACATTTTTCTCTTCAGTTTCTAGAGTCAACGTGATTTCTGAGAAATCCGTGATACTACCACAGACACTTAACTTCAAACTCTGTGACAGTTTCACGGAATGGCAGAAAATTCTGTGAAATAAACAAGAATCCTTAATGTGACACACATACCAGAGATTGCGAGTTCGAATCCATGCAGACACCTTGCATGTATTTTGTTTTCTATTCCAGCGCGATGCAGACGTTTTGCAAATATGCTTTTTTATAATGCTTTTTTATAATTTCTTCCTCACTATCACCATTTTCTTTAAAAACCTGCCACCAAAATTTTATTCACTCAGCTGAAGTGTGCCTCGGTATAACACGGTACTGCTCCGCCCCTTTTCCACAACTTTATCCGACGACATCTGTATGTATTTAGATATTATTTTTCTCATAGAATAGTTTGAGTCATAATGGAAACTACTGTAGATGTGATATTACAGAGAACAAGTTTGTTACCTGATATCTTGAAAAATGTGTGTAATATAAAGCTGAATATGTACTTAATTTATTATTAAATCTTTTTTTTCGCTAGCGCCCTATTAACTCCCATTCATTCCTTGCTTAGCAAGCAACCAATTAACAACAGTAATGCGATTTTTTGGGCATCTCCTTTTTTTCAACATCTATGTTTTCAGACAGAAAACTCACAACGTGAAGTTTGACATTTAGCTTTTTAATACCTATACATATATTTCTGTTTGCTTGAGCGATCTTACAATTTTATTAATGTTTCAAATGCTGATACTGCCATTTTGTTGTGTTTTAAGGGAACCCTATCCAGCCAGACGATTGACGGTGTGGGAGAAGTTTGGAAAAGACATGGAGAAGGACTATAGGTCGGCACCAAGGTGCTTCTGGAGAACTGTTTACCACCTCAGGACCGGGAAGCGGGGAACCATCCAAGCTGTATACAGTAAGGATGGGACTCTGTTGAACCCAACTGAGGAGGTAATAGGGTGGTGGAAGGAGCATGTTGAGGAACTCCTGAATCCAACTAATACTCACTTTATATTAATGGCAGACCTAGATGATGATGGGGGATTTTTGTCGATTTCCCTGGTGGAAGTCACTGAGGTAGTCAAACAACTCCACAGTGACAAAGCCCCAGGGACTGATGAGATTCGTACAGAAATGCTGAAAGCTCTGGGTGTGGAGGGGCTGTCTTGGCTGACACGCCTCTTCAACATTGCTTTAAAATCTGGGACAGTGCCAAAGGATTGGCAGAACAGGGTGGTGGTTCCCCTGTTCAAAAAGGGGGATCAGAGGGTGTGTGCCAATTACAGGGGTATCACACTTCTCAGCCTCCCTGGTAGAGTCTATTCCAAGGTGCTGGAAAGGAGGGTTCAGCCGATAGTCAAACTTCAGGTTGAAGAGGAACAATGCGGATTCCGTCCTGGATCAGATCTTCACTCTCGCAAGGATCCAGGGAGGGGCATGGGAGTATGCCCTTCTGGTTTACATTTGTTTTGTGGATCTGGAGAAGGCATATGACCGGGTCCCTCGGGAGATACTGTGGGAGGTTCTGCGGGGGAATGGGGTGAGGAGGTCCCTTCTTAGGGCCATCCAATCTCTGTATGACCAAAGTGAGAGCTGCGTCTGGGTTCTCGGCAGTAAATCAGACTAGTTTCAGGTGAGGATTGGCCTCCGCCAGGGCTGCGCTTTGTAACCAATCCTGTTTGTAGTATTTATGGACAGGATATCGAGGCATAGTCAGGGTGGAGAGTGGTTGCAGTTCAGTGGGCTGGGGATCTCATCGTGATTTTTGCAGATAATGTAGTCCTGATGGCATCATCGGTCTATGACCTTCAGCACTCACTGGATTGGTTCACAGCTGAGTGTGAAGCGGCTGGGATAGGGATTAGCACCTCTAAATCCGAAGCCATGGTTCTCAGCAGGAGATGCAGGGTACAAGCGGCCGAAATGGGTTTCCCCAGGAGGGTGGCTGGCGTCTCCCTTAGAGATCGGGTGAGAAGCTCAGTCATCCGTGAGGATCTCAGAGTTGCATTGAAAGGAGCCAGTTGAGGTGATTTGGGCATCTGGTAAGGGTGCCCCCTGGGCACCTCCCTAGCGAGGTGTTCCAGGCACATCCAGCTGGGAGGAGGCCTCGGGGAAGACCCAGGACTAGGTGGCGTGATTATATTTCCAAACTATTTTCACTGCCCTGAGCGTCATCAAGAGGATCTATATTTCACCTGCCTTTTGTTACTAGGTGTTGGGTTTT
Organism: Umbra pygmaea; assembly: GCA_016801145.1. Classification (NCBI taxonomy): domain Eukaryota; kingdom Metazoa; phylum Chordata; class Actinopteri; order Esociformes; family Umbridae; genus Umbra; species Umbra pygmaea. The sequence goes on from JACXGM010000525.1 coordinate 41,353, forward strand.
CACGGTGTATGGAGAAGCTATCCCGGAGCTACAAAGAGTGAGTTCTATAACTGTCAGAGATTATGTGTAGACTAACGCCATGTACCTAGACATTAGCTAGCGTTCGTACCGCTGTATTAAGAGTACGTAGCTATTAGGTGTATTGGTTGCATTGCTACATTCTATTGGATCTGCATTTATCGCTGTATGCTCCCGTAGCTTTTGTGAATAAACCACAAGCAACTACAATTCTCCTGCCTTTTGGTGTCTCCCTCTCTCATCCTACAACACTCATGTGACAAAGTTATTATTAATTTTTAAACAATATAATTTTAAATTTTACTAAACATAGAAAAAATTAAGGAATCAATATTTGCTGAAATAATAATAATTGTATAATAATTAGCTTTCATGGTTCTTGGCATACTATCCACCACAGAAATTAAATTGGTGCTCGCAACCTCTTCAAATTTACTTACTGTGGAAAGCCAGCCAATACAAACTTAGCTACATAGCTAAACTACCGCTATATTGAAATAACAAAAGGTTGCAGATTAGTTTGTGTAAATGGTCATACAGCTGTAAACACTTGTCACTGCAACCCATTTCACAGTTTGCTAGCTGATTTGCTATCTACCTGGTAGATTGATGCCCAATGTATAATTACAGAAGAAAATAGATGATAGAAGCCAATATCCTACTGTAAGTATGTGTGTGTTTAGTCAGCCAGCCAGGTAGAAAATATTAAAGTAAAAATAAATAAAATGTTAATACGAATGAAGTAGAAGACTAATGGAAATATTTTATGTCATTATGGCAGGCAACAGATTGCACAAAGACAACAGAACTGTGGACAGATAGGCAGGGACAGGCTGGCAGAGACAGTGTGACTCTGATAAGTTTGTTGAGACTTTGTTTGGCAACATTATGAAAGGTTCCCTCATTTTTAGACATGTAAAATAGGGAAATAATTAGACAATTCCATGGATACGGCACTCTCAATTTAAACTGGTGACTGAGGCAAGATTGTTTAAATGCAGTGGTATTGCTGTCATGTGTAGTTTTTATTTTTTTCTTTATTCCCATTTTCCTCCCTTCCCACTTCCCACTAACCCTGCCTTGTCGGCAACTCTGCAACTCCTTGGACAGATCTGTGGGTTGGCAAGAGGCACGCAAGTTTCAGCCAAACACATGTTGCCCTGCTGCCAATTCTTGTTGCAATGCTCATCCAACAGGTAAGTCTTTAGTCCAATCATGCACAGGATGATTAATTTTTTTAATTTAAACTTTATTTAACCAGGTGGGCATGTTGAGAACAGTTTCTAAATTTGAAATCGCGACCTGGCCAAGATAAAACCACAAAGGTGCAAGATGACATATAGTTACACATGAATTACACAAGAAAAATAAGAATAAAAAAGAAAATACAGGGTGCAAATATTCAGAGTAAACGATGGGAGTATATGTACAGTTAGTGCAAAATATGTCTGAAGTAGAGAGGTAGATTAATTTGTATGTTAAGTGGCATGGCAAAAACAATGGAATATTTAAAATTCAAAAATAATCTAATTTAAAATGTTTTTGGTGCAATAAATAAGGTACAGTGCAGATGACTGCATGTAAATGCACCATGTGGCATAACTAAGGTACTGGGTCAAAAATGGAGAGAGGTAGTGGGTAAGTGAGAAGGAAGAGTCAGCGAGCGCAGTCATTGGATAAAAGCTCAGACAATTGAGATTTGAAGGAGGTGTGGGGGGACAGTGTTCGATTTTTGTAGTTTGTTCCAATCATTAGGTGCTGCAAACTGGAAGGAGTTGCGGCCAAAGGAGGTATGGGCTTCTAGCGTGACTAGGGAGATGTACCTGCTTGAGCGAAGGATACGGGTGGGTATACGGCAATGGTGAGAAGAGAGTTTAGGTACAGAGGGGTTTTTCGTAGTAGTAACCAGTGGGTCAGGCATCGAGTATGTACTGAGGGCCAGCTCACTAGACAATATAGGTCGGAGTGGTGGTTGTTAAATGGGGCATTGGTGACAAACCGGATGGCATTGTGAAAGACTACGTCTAATTCTCTCAGGTGGGAGATAGTGGCAGTTCTGTAGATGACATCACCAAAGTCTAGGATCAGGGCGTGTTTGGCAGGGTGGTTCAAGGAGGCCTTGTTGCAGAATAGCAAACCAATCCTAGATCTATTTTTGGATTGGAGATGGTTAATGTGGGTCTGGAAGGAGATTGAACAGTCTAACCAGACACCTAGGTATTTGTAGGTATCCACATTTTCCAGTTTAGACTCATTCAGTATGGTAATGGTAGTCAGGCAGGTACAGGCAGTGATTGGTTGAAAAGCATGCATTTGGTTTTGTTAGAATTTCGGAGTAGTTGAAGGCCACGGAAGGAGTGTTGTATGGCATCAAAGTTCTTTTGGAGTCCAATGTAGGGCCAAATATGTATAGAATTGTATCATCTGCGTAGAGGTGGAGTGGATCAGGGAGTCAACAGCGGCAAGAGTGACATCATTGACATCCAGGGAGACGACAGGGGAGTTTGAGAACATTTAGAATAGAAAATGTTCAACAACTGCAAAATTTGAATCTGAATCTCTACCTTTAATAAAACCTGTCTGTTCATCTGAAATGACTGCTGGTAGTGTCATTTCCAGATGCCATGCTATCAACTTTGTTAGCACCTTTACGTTAAATGAAGGAGACTAAGGGGCCTGAATGAAGAAAAGACAGTGAGGTCTTCCCCTTCTTAAGAAGTGCTACATAGAGTGGGTATAGAAAAGAATCACCCCCCCTGTAAAATAATCACATTTTGTTGCTTTGCAGCCTGAAATGAAGACTGACACATTTTTTGTTTCATTCAGGTGTATTTACTTGCAACTTTTACCATCCAAGTGAAAGATATAACACCAAAATGTCAGGAAAAAAATACAAAAACATAATCACTGAGTTGGAAAAAGGATCACCCCCTTGTTTCAGTATTTTGTTGAACTACCTTTTGCTTTAATTACAGCCTGTAGTCTGTTGGGATATGGCTCTACTAACTTCAAACACTGTGACCAGTTTTGCTGTGTTCTTTGGGTCATTGTAATGTTGGAAGGTAAATCTTCTTTCTGGCAGAGAGCAGCAGGTTTTCTTCAAGAATTTGACAGTATTTTGCCCCATCGATTTTTCCTTCTATCCTGACAAGTGCTCCAGTCCCTGCTGCAGAGAAACAACGCCATGACATGATATTACCACCTCCATGCTTTGGTGTATTTAGATGGTGAGCTGTATTGGATTTTCCCCAGACGTATCGCTTAGCGTTGAGGCCATACATTTTAGACTCATCTGACCATAAAACCTTTTTCCATGTGGCCTTAGAATCTACAAGGTGCGTTTTGGCAAAGCTTGGTTGTGACTGCATGTGGCCTTTCTTGAGGAGTGGCTTTTTTCTTGCAACCCTCCCATACAAGCCGCATTTGTGGATAATTTGTGATATTGTTGTTACATGCACACAATGACCACTCTTCGTCATGAATTCCTGCAACTACTACATAGTTCCTGTAGGCCTCTTGGTAGCCTCTCTGACCAGTTTCCTGCTGGCTCTTTCATCCAGTTTGGAGCGACATCCTGACCAAGGGATGGTCAGTGTTGTACCAAATACCTTCCACTTCTTAATAATGGACTTCACTGTGCTTCTAGCCACTGATAAAGCCTTTCACATTTATTTGTATCCATCTCCTGACTTGTGCCTGTCCACAACTTTATCCCATAGATCTTCTGACAATGCCTTGCCACCCATAGTTGATTGTTGTCTTTCAAGGACTGAAATGCTTCAGGAAAAGCATGTTTCATGCTGAGCTAATCAAAATGACAACAGCTGATCACAGTTGAAAGTCAATTGGCTTTGTGTGCTATTGAGAAGGTGATTAATTACACCTGGTTGGGTTTACAAGTCATTTTTAGGAGGGGACGATTCTTCTTCCAAATCAGTGATTCTGTTTTTTAATTAGTAATTTTTTTTCTGACAAGTTGGTATTATATCTTTCACTTGGATGATATGAGTTGTACATACAGCTGAATGAAACAAGAACTGTGTCTGTCCGTTTTCATTTCAGGCTGTAGAGCAACAAAATGTGATTATCTTACAGGGGAGTTATTATTTTCTATACCCACTGTACACTTGTGTTAAGGTTGGGGGCAGCACACCAGCATCTAGTGACTAATTATACACAGATATGAGTAAGGCTGCTAATTGGGAGTTGAATTTCTTAGAAAACCCAGTTGGAAAACCATCCGGACCTGGAGCTTTGCTGCTTTACATAGATTTGATAGACTAAAAAACCTCTACAAGGCTCAGAGGACCTCTACAATCAAAAGCTATTGTCAAGTCAATAAATAAATCCACACATTGAGATGTTCATCTAGTGCTTTGGCAACATAATTTACAACCAGTCTAGTAGCAGTAATAATACTAGGCTCACGTCAAGCACAGACTGATTTGTATTCAGGATGCAGTTTTTAGTTAAGAACAGACACAACCGTGAGACTCTATTTGGCTAGGCAAGACAATTTTGAAAGGGTAATAGTTTGCAAGGTGACTCCCACTTTAGGTATAATCCTACAAGTTAATGTTAGATAAAAATGATGCATTACAAATGTGCTAACCAGCAGGCTTTGGTCAAGTTTGTCAGACCCTGTTGCTTTCCTTGTCACGGTCTACTCCCATTGCAAAGCCTCCATCCACCACCTATTCCATGTACATGTTTTTGTTGTTACTGGACTGTTATGTCTTCAACTGCATCTACCAATAGATTGTGTTGTTTGTTAGTAAACTTGGTTCACACACCACCAGAAATGTATTAAGTAATCACTACATGTATTTGTTTTGTCTATTACCGGTTACTGTTTGTACGTTTTTGCTATTCCTGCTTTTTGAGCATGTTATTTCGAAGTTTACCTTGAATATTTATTTGTACATTGAATTTTCCTCAGTGAGTACTATCAGGTGGGTTTATAAATATTGTTGTGTAAGCTAGCGCCTTCCTGACCACCTTTAATTTGTTTAAGTTCTTCATTTAAAATCCTCCTATGGATATACAATTCAGAATTTCTCTTAAATTACGTTCTCAGGAAACTATTTTGAAAACCTGAATTACGTTATATGTCAACATATTTATTTTTTCACGTTTGAACTGCACGTTTCGTTATTAGGCTATATTTGTACCTCAATTACGTTGCTCCGGTACATTTCGTTTAGCGGGTTTATGCGAGATCACTCCATCCATTCCATACATTTCATAGCGTTCGAATTCATATTGCAACATTCATAGTTAAGTTTAGGTAGGAGGATACTAACGTTTAAGGTTAGGCATGAGGTTACTAACGGTTAAGGTTAGATATGACGTTACTGAGGTTAAGGTTAGAATTAAGGTTTGGGTTAACATTACAAAAACCGACAATCGCCTGTCTGCATGACACAAGCAATGTAGAACAAAACACACACAAAGTGCCAGTCTTGATTTGAACTCGCGGACACTGGCATGCAAGTCGTGGATTTATACGGCCGTCCACCATCCCCGACCTCCACCCTAGCAAAAACTATGCTATTTACATGCTACATCATGATCTTCATATGTTCTTATTTAACGTTATTTGAGTGTTCAATTTAGTTCCCTACAAACGTAATTGACCCTCTCATACGTTCATATTTCATATATTTCGGTTTTACAAAATAGTTCCTTCAGAACGTATTTCATGTGATTTAGGGCTGGGATATACACTCATGCCTCCTGCCTCCTCCCTATGTACCACGTTACATACTTTTTATAGCTAAAAAAGCATCAAGGATATCACATATTTTGAAGGCTGTCAATGAAAATGCTTGGACAGTATCATTTATGTGGTCCTGTTTCAATGCTTTATTATCATATATTTGTTTTTCAGTTTAATTTGGCATAGTAGTGAAAGTTCTATCAAATAGAGATCCAACTGCAATAAAGTGATGACTGAATTTGGAGGCAAAAGAGTCTCGAATATAATTAACGCAAAAAACATGATTCACAAATGCATAGACAATTTCACATGCATGAAATCTAATTCACATACACAAAAAAATTCACATGCGTGAAAAGAATATATATTCACAAAAAGCAATTCACATGCACAAAATAAAAGTATACATATGTAAAATGCATTTTACAAACGCAAAACACAACGCATAGATATACAGCTAGTCGCAAAATTTTCGAATGTTTAAAATGTAGTAGTATATACTACATTAGAGTATATCCATGAATCTGTAATGATACCACTATAGACAGAAGGCAAATCCCCTTTGTAAGTACAAACGTAGGGTTTTAATAGATAATCCAAGGAAAAACAGTGTACAGGCAGAGGTTGTTTCCAAAAAGGCACAGGCAAAGATACAAAAGGGCTAGACTAATCAAAAACTCAAAGACTTTACCAAACTCCCAGATTTTACTAAGAAAGACATTATTGGCCTACCAAATTGACATTGAAATGGTGTCCCGGAATCGTATCAATAAACTGCCCCACTTTACTGCAGCTGCCCTGTCTAGCACCAACCAGGTTTTTGGATCCTATAGCTCCACAATATAACGATTCAATATATAACATGATTACCTCAGAAACCGCCAAGTTTTAGTCTATTGGCTTCTTACCCCATCAATCCGATATATTTTTTGTTCAAATCACATTTTCCGTAAGAAACTTCTACTCTAACCTTCTGACTAAATATAGCCCTCACGTCTGCTGAATTTAGGTGGCTATCTACTAGGGTTTTATTCTCAAATTACAAATACACTTTTTCACTGATTACACTCCCTAGAGCCTACACATCCAGTCCGTTGCTTATACATTCATACTCTACCCTATCCGACTCTTAAGCCCTCACCTATTTTTACTCGACTCTCTATTGCCCTCGCCTCTTTAGGCAGCTATCTTAGGTGGCTAACTATTTTTATTCTTCGTTTAAGCCAAAGCGTTACCGTAGGATTTGACCTATTTGCAATTTATGAACAAAAACGTTAGCACATGGTAGTTTCCCAGCACGCATTTGTTTACGCTAGGGCAGTTTGCGCCAAACACAGACTTGCTCTAAATATCTGCCGCCGGCAGTGCAGAACGCAATCCCACGACAATTTATTATACTATGGTAGACAGCTCATAAAGTTATCAAGTTATTTGTGGAACTTTTCTCTACAAACTACATTAGCTCCCTGTGCATTTAATAATCGATTTTGAGATTTGATTGTTTGCTTTCAAAGCCTTAAATGGTCTGGCACCGGAGTAATGGACAGAGATTATAATGCTGCGTGAGCACAACCAGTCATTACGGTGTTCAAATCAACTAGTTTTAGAAGTCCCAAGGTTAAGGCATAAACGGTATGGTGATTAAGCTTTTGCAGTTGCCACCCTAAGACTATGGAACAAGTTATCCCTATATATTCGCATTATTAAAGATGTAGCTCTTTTTAGATCCAAACTCAAAACCTATTTGATTAGAATGGCATTTAATATGTAGTAGTGGTTTGACAATTTCACCCCCCTCTTCCTGTTTTTATGATATCTTCTCAGTTTTTTCTGTTTTCTATGTTTTATTCTTTTATTGTATAATATGTTGTTTTATTCTTGGTCTCTGATGTAAAGCACTTTGGACACCTGTTGGTTGCTGTAAAGTGCTATATATACATAAATGTCGATTAAAATGTTGATCCTGAACATGGTCACCATTTTAATGCATTTGGTCATCAATTAATTTACTCAGGGTTCGGAGAATGTTTAGAATGGAGCATTGACTTTAATATCTTAAAGCCAAGTTTTCTCATTAAAAAAAACTCTCGATCAAAGGATAGCATTTCATTTATACAATTCTGTTGTGTGATGTCATAACAGAATTGGTTTACATACCAGCCCTAAATCACATTAAATACGTTCTGAGGGAACTATTTTGTAAAACCAAAATATGTCAAATATGAACGTATGAGAGGGTCAATTACGTTTGTAGGGAACTAAATTGAACACTCGAATAACGTTCAATATGAACATTAGAAGATCATGACGTAGCATGTAAATAGCATAGTTTTTGCTAGGGCGGAGGTCGGGGATGGTGGACGGGCGTATAGGGCGGAGGTCAGGGATGGTGGACGGGCGTATAAATCGGCGACTTGCATGCCAGTGTTCGCGAGTTCAAATCCAGACCGGCACTTTGTGTGTTTTGTTCTACATTTTTTGCGTCATGCAGACACGCGATTGTCGCTTTTTGTAATGTAAACCTTAATTCTAACCTTAACCTCAGTAACGTCATATCTAACCTTAACCGTTAGTAACCTCATGCCTAACCTTAACCGTTAGTATCCTCCTACCTAC
>JACXGM010000525.1:49805-71083 GCA_016801145.1 Umbra pygmaea
GTATGGAATGTTCTTGCATAAATCCGCTAAACGAAATGTACCGGAGCAACGTAATTCAAGTACAAATATAGCCTAATAACAAAACGTGCAGTTCAAACGTAAAAACACCCTAAATAGGTTGGCATAGAACGTAATTTAGGTTTTCAAAATAGTTTCCTGAGAACGTAATTTGGGAGAAATTCTGAGATTTACGGTTGTTACATACATTGCATTTCAAAAGACTTCCTGATTTCAATTGAAATTAAGACCCATCCTCCCAAGGAAAAGTTACAGTGAATTTTTTTTTCAAAGTTGTATAAGTTTGTGACAATCCCAAAATAACTTGCTCTTTGCTACACCATTCTCACATGGTCCATAGCTTCCAGAGAACACCAAACATAGAGTAACCCCTATAGAAACATAATAAACATTTCTAGACATTCACAATATTTCGTATTAAATTCTTCTCATATTACATATTTCCTCAAGCTATTTCTGCATCAGATATATACACATATATATATACACCCACCTAAAGGCACGAAGCTCCCGTTCCACCACATCCCAAAGATGCTCTATTGGGTTGAGATCTGGTGAATATGGGGGCCATTTTAGTACAGTGAACTCATTGTCATGTTCAAGAAACCAATTTGAAATGATTCGAGCTTTATGACATGATGCATTATCCTGCTGGAAGTAGCCGTCCGAGGATGGGTACATGGTGGCCATAAAGCGATGGACATGGACAGAAACAATGCTCAGGTAGGCTGTGGCATTTAAATGATGCCCAATTGGCACTAAGGGGCCTAAAGTGTGCCAAGAAAACATCCCACAAACCATTACACCACCAGCCTGCACAGTGGTAACAAGGCATGATGGATCCATGTTCTCATTCTGTTTATGTCAAATTCTGACTCTACCATCTGAATGTCTCAACAGAAATCGAGACTCATCAGACCAAGCAACATTTTTCCAGTCTTCAACTGTCCAATTTTGGTGTGCTCTTGCAAATTCTAGCCTCTTTTTCCTATTTGTAGTGGAGATGAGTGGTACCCGGTGGGGTCTTCTGCTGTTGTAGCCCATCCGCCTCAAGGTTGTGCGTGTTGTGGCTTTACAAATGCTTTGCTGCATACCTCGGTTGTAACGAGTGGTTATTTCAGTTAAGTTGCCCTTCTATCAACTTGAAGCAGTCGGCCCATTCTCCTCTGACCTCTAGCATCAACAAGGCATTTTTGCCCACAGGACTTCTGCATACTGGATGTTTTTCATTTTCACACCATTCTTTGTAAACCCTAGAAATGGTTGTGCGTGAAAATCCCAGTAACTGAGCAGATTGTGAAATACTTAGACCGGCCTGTCTTGCACCAACAACCATGCCATGCTCAAAATGGCTTAAATCACCTTTCTTTCCCATTCTGACATTCAGTTTGGAGTTCAGGAGATTTTCTTGACCAAGACCACACCCCTAAATGCATTGAAGCAACTGCCGTGTGATTGGTTGAGAAGATCATTGTGGAGAAATTGAACCGGTGTTTCTAATAATCCTTTAGGTGAGTGTATATATATATATATATATATATATCTTACTACACATTTGATTGATTATTGCTCTGTTAGTTACTGTGATAAGGAAAAATCATCTATACATCATAAACCTGCAGGCGGTAACACAGTGGACCTTATTCCTAGGCTACGCTACATTATTGGTTTTAGGTAGGCAAAGCTGTTTGATGTCTCTTTTCCAGTTCTTCCAAAACCTGTGTTTCCCGAGTTGCCATGGCTGTAGTTGTTCCATTCTACAGACACGTTGGAGACCCATTCACTATACAGGCCCAGGAAGCACTGGTCAGTCTACAAGTGAGAGATGGCATGGATGGGTAGAAACATCCAGTGTGGTTGATTCTTGTCCCGCCACCTGAGAAGAGAATGAAAACACCTGGCTTCCCAAGTGACACTTTCAGTATCTGAAGCTATTTGCTAAGAGTTGCCACTTCAGTTCTGCAATCATCCATGAGGAAACAATTTCTAAAGAGAAATTCCCACGGGCCTTAATTAACTGGAATCAATGCATATTAAATATGATTTTTGGAGCACTGGCCATCTTGTACAAGCATAGGCACATACTGAAACCAAAACAAAAAACACTGGTAAAATCCAGTGAAATTACAAAGCAGCCATGTAGTAGGATTACAGTTGAACAGAAGAAATATTGTTTAAAGTAACAGAATATGCATTAAAACATTAATTGACATAAAAAGACACATTTAATGCCAAGCTAAATGGCATGTTGCAGCCTACTGTGTCTCTGGGACAAAGATAAAATTTTTTAACTCATACATGATTTTTCGAATGTGGTGTATATCAAGTAAGTATGCTTGCCACTGTAACTATACTTAGGTAGTTAATTATTGCATTAGTGAAATGGCATAGTTATTGACATAATGGCATAGTTATTTTTGTCTGCTAATAGAATACCATTGCTATTATACTTAGGTACAGTATCTTACTATTACATTACTGAAACCAAATTTGACCTAGATATAATGGCATACTTTGTTTTTGGCCTGCTATCTCTTTACCTGGTTCCTTCATCCAGGGAGACAAAAGTGGGAACGTGTGCATACTGGTGTATGCAGCGGAAGAGGTCACTGACATTTCTAATAACTTCAAGCACATAGCATATTAGGATGTTTAGAAAATGGACCATAAAGGTATAGGCAGTTTTGTACTATTAAGCCCACAGTCCTACAAAGGTTAACACCTAACTATATATTAACATCAACGGCAAAATAACGTTTGGGCCAACCTTTGCCTTAAGCACAGCTTCAAACTTCATTCAAATGCTGTCATACAAGTCCTGGACTGTCTAGTGCAGTGCTTCCCAAATGTATTACTGTCCTTTACCACCTCAGACATTTAACATCCAGCTGCTTACCCCCACAGTGTATGTATAAGACAATGTATGTACACCAGTTGTGGTCGGTGAACCTAATTCGAGGAGGACGTGCTCATATTACTGTCCAGACTGGGTGAAACGGAATGGTATGGAACAGAATCGAACACTGGGTTTGGTGCATTACGTACCGCTCCATTCGCTCCGGTCCAAAACATAACTGGATCCCATCCTAGCCAATAAGATCCACCAGTCGTGGCTGATGACAGACATACAGACAAAGTGAGTACCAATAATTGTTGTCTTTATTTAGCCCGGCATTTAAAATGGCATATAGATACCGTCTAGCTTTTGCAATGAGTTGAATTGGGAATTGCTCACCACAGATTTATGAAATGATTAAGCTTGAAACACATAACTCTGAAATGTTGGGATGTAATAGTAAAGTTCAGCTTTAAATCAATTTCTGCTCACAGTTTATTTAGTTTTCATGCTGGTGAGGGCAAGAACCCAATCTCGCATAGATACCTGGTTACAAATGGCATCTTGGCTTCTGGTTTGAGCATGTAAGGCGGAGTGGTCGCATGTAGACAATGCTGTGTTTTAGCAATTTTTTTTACATCTTCAAATAGCATTCAAATGTCTACCATTTCATAGTTTATTTTCATTTTAATTATTAATTTCTAACTCAATTTCTCCACGAAATGTCACATTTGAAATGGAAAACAACGGTCCCTTTCAGCGGTCACTTTGGATGCGACCGGCACCCTCTGTCATGGCGCAGATTCTGGCCTGGTACCTGCCTCTGCTGAGCCTCACCCAGTCATGTTGGCAGAGCTGGAATCCCATCTCCAGTCCCACCTGAAGGCCTTCCGAGCTGAGTTAATCCTGGATATTACTGCTGCTCTCGCGGTCCAGATGAAAATGTCTGGGCTCTGGCCCTCTTTGTAATTTTTTATTCTTATTTTTTCCTTTCCAATTCCCACTAACCCTGCCTTGTCGGCAGCTCCTCTGCATCTCCTTGGACAGATCTGTCGAATGGTGAAGGGCATGCACATGGTTCATCAAACCACATGTCACCCAGCCGCCAATTCATATTGCACTGTGAAACCAACATGGAAGCCTTTAGTTGGCTATTGCACGGGATGATTACATTTACTGACTATACTTCTGCGATTGAATTTACAGACTGTTAGAACTTTGTAAGGATGTTACTGATGCTTTCTCCAGAGTGATATTGACAGGCAGAGATGAAACTGTACAATGTGCAGAAGGGGCTAAGGAACCATACCATTCTCAAAGGAAAACCATCACAGCCCAGATGAGCTCAATACAAGAAGCCAGGTTTACAAAGAAAACTAACACACACAAATGACAGACAGTTGAACATTAACTACAAGGTAATAAACATTTGGATATCCTAGTCTCATTTTCTTTATGATATCTCGCAAACTTCTTTTGTATAATTGTTGTTGAGCTGCATGGTTATTACTTTCTACATTTACTCTGTCACATGATTTCTAACATCCTTATAGGTCAATAATGACGTAGTAGAAACAGAGTGGGGGAGGTGTAAGTCACACATGCTCTGAAAAAAAATAAAAAAATAAGTAAATACAAATTATTAGGTGTCAGCTTCTGTCATTGGTAGATGTTTCCCTTGGCACTGCAGTCACTTTAACTACATAATCTAATTTTAAAACCGTACATTTTAAAACAATGTTGCAAGCACATAACATTCACTTCAGCAAATGTACTTTTCTGTTTTTTTTCTCATTAAATGAGTTGGCTTATTGTATTTACACTCAGTAGTTTGGCAGATTTTTTTTTGGACGATTACGAAAAATGCTGTCAAAACAAGAACAGTGTGGACATCGATCTGTAGTCATTTTTGTCAAAAAGAAAAGATAGACAAAGTGCAACATTTCCTGTTGCAACGCTCTCTGTATCCTGTTTTCCACAGTCAGTGGTCATGCATGTCATCCCCTTGTGAGAGGCTGTGTGGGTACGTTCTCGTGACACAACACTTTGAGGCTGCCTGTGAGAAATAACGTTAAAGGCTGTCTTTTATCATAAACATAAATGAATAAAATCCAAACATTGTTTGGAATGGCATTTTAATCCTGAACCCTCAAGTACTGTATACTGTCTTATGAAACTATTGTAAAGTTTAACTCTCACCCTCAAGTTTAGTTTTCACCCACCCATTCAAACATTATAAAAATGCTTAATCCCCCACAAAAAAATCATATTGGTTTTTGTTTATATATATATATATATTTTTTTTTTTCGGGGGGTTGGAAAATGGTTAAAACATTTTGACTGCACTACAGGAATACGCCCCATTACCGAGGCTAAAATCTCTGTCAGTGTCCCACTTGCTCTGCAGAGTGATTGTAAGTCCCTACAATCAAGCGCAACACTTGCAACTGAACAGTATTAGATGGACGACTTCTACCCACCAGATGTTCCCGGTTCAACTAATGGCTAAGATCCAGCAGGTTCAAAGCCAAATCAATTTGAACCATTGTCACTGGCACCAGCCAAGATTTTCATGGCTGTCATGAGGCAATGAAGTGAGCATTGTCAGTTTGTTTCTGTACTTAGGCCACTTCCACTCATAATATACGTTTGTAAGCTTTAATCAAACACCCAGAAACAATGGATTCTCTATAATATAGAAATGTTGTTTATTTTTCACAAGGTGAAATTACTGGAACAACCTCTCAGCTACAGAGAATGTGCCAACTGCTGTAGGAAAGTCACAAATGTATGTTTGTTTTGTAGAGCCCTGTGTATGCTGTCCAACCATTTCAATAAAAATGTACAAGGCCAAAATTTGAATCAAGACTGCACATACAATATATCTTAGCCATCGGCAAGCCATAGGTGAATCTTTGGGGATTGAGTGTAGTCCACTGGTGCTTTTCCAACCAAGCAACAAGCATTTGTGATTCAACAGTCCTCTAATACAATGTACATGTAAATAAACTAGCCTAATATTAGCCAGGCTGTTGAATAATACAAAGAGACGTAATTATACTATCTAACTACCCTATCACTGTAATTAGAAATAGCTAGCTATTGCAAAAGTTATAACAATAAAACCTGCACTACTCCATCTAACCCCATTACTCCAATACAGAAAGAAGTTATCATAAATTAAACAATTTCAAAGATAAGGAAATCAAGTGAAATATCAAAAACAATTTGCACACAACTAAAAAATGTACTGGGAATAAAAACAAATTAGGATGGACAAATAATTACAAGCAGTAATGTGAATATAACAATTTAGGACAGTACAAAAAACAGTAAAGTGAATAAAACACAAATTAGGACACAATACTAAAAACAGTAATGTGAATTAAACACATATCAGTTGTGCTAAATTAGGGTTGGCATGAAAACAATCAGGGCCCGCATTTATCAAGCTTCTTAGAATTACTCTTAAAAACACTGCTATGACTTGACTTAAGAGTAAGAAAATTATTGGCTCAAAGCTGCGCTTAAAAGTTAGTTATCAAACATCTCAGTCCTACTTTTAGTGAAGTGTAGGACTAAATCTTAAATGTCAGTCTTAGAGCTGATTCAGCACACTGTGCCGCAAACGGGATTTTGGATGACGACATAGGCAAGATCCAATCACTGTATAGATGTACTTGTTTTAGAATATTCTTAAATAAATTCACCTGGCATTCATAGGATGAGTTGACACTCAACAAACATTTGACAATAAAGAATTTTGAAGAGAATCCATTATGATATATACATTGTAAATTAAAGATCAAAAAAGGTTTCCAACACGTTTACCACTATTTCTCAATTAAATTAAACGAGTGTGCTGTTAACTGAAACTAACCTGCCTATATATAGCCTAGAGTTAATGATGTAATCATAACGACCATGGATTCCAAAAGAATTAGTTGAATTTCTGAGTGGAGAATGTGGAATCCACTGGCAAATCCCTCTCACCACACTTTGTGTGATACGATGTGCCCTGTGAAGGCATATTAAATATCGCCTATATTAGGATACATAGTTCTATTAATAAACTATGAAACAATTGTGTATAAATAGCTTACAAAATAGCTACCGGTTGTAGTCAATTTGGGCTTCTGTCAGTGGCATATGGAAAGGGGTGCAGCCACGAGCGGGTATCCTTTATCTTCTATGACACTCTGACGGCAGAAAGTGCCTTTCAAACAGCTGCTTCGGGCCACTTTCATTCAATATCACGTGTCATGGGTAGACCCAGGCCATTTGGGTACCACATCCAAAATGTTGTATTTTGCATCAAACTCAACTTGTGTGTTGATGCTGTGGTACCACTTCTTGTTCATATAAACATTCTCGTTGACGCTGGGAGCAATGATCTTTATATAAGTGCCATCCATTGCACCTACTACTCTTGGGAAGCCGGCTATTTGCATGAATTGTGTTTGCTTCTGTTGGATTATGCGGGGTGTTGTTGGGAAGTCAGTGAAACGCATAACAATGTGTTGAGCTGTAAGTGCAATAATTGTTTCCATGACAATTTGGCTTATTGATGGTTATGATGGGCCAAATCATCAGCATTGCATTGCTGCAAACGAAGCATCTTCAATTAATCTGAAAATGAATTGCTGCATAAATGTCACTGGTGAAATGACGTTCCTCACTCAGTCGCTGACGAAGATGATGCCTGCTCTGTCCAAACAATACTGTTTGTAATTAACTGCGCAACGTCAAACAATAAAAAAAAACATTCTTCCTCTCCTAAAAGATTTGCGCACGTCTCTGTCTATGCCATCACAAGCCCCTACTGGCAACTCGTAACCACTTGAGAGACCTCTCGAGCGGTCTTAAATAGCTGGGAGAGTAAGAGTGATTCTTAGCTTTGAGAAATTTGATAACTTGCTTTTACACTTAAGTTTGAGAGTAGGAGTAAATTTTGTCAATTCTCAGCACTTAAGAATAAAATGGCACTTTGAGAAGCTTGATAAATACGGGCCCAGAGTTACAGTAAGGACTGAGCAGGATTAATTAGCAGGACATGATTGATATGAGGCCTAGTTAGGAATTTAGCAATGCCACCGGGGCAGACATACCCGTATACCATGACAGATGCTGGCTTTTGGACATGATGCTGCTGATAACCGCTTCAATGGTCCATTTCCACTTAGGCCTGGAGAAAAACATTTCTGTTTGGTCAACAAAACACAAAATGCTGTTGTGCAAATGGAACAGACAACAGGTGGAAATTATAGGCAATTAGCAAGACACCCCCAATAAAGGAGTGGTTCTGCAGGTGGTGACCACAGACCCCTTCTCAGTTCCTATGCATCCTGGCTGATGTTTTGGTCACTTTTGAATGATGGCGGTGCATTCACTCTAGTGGTAGCATGAGATGGAGTATACAAACCAAACAAGCTGTGGCAAGAAAGTTTGCTGTGTCTGTCAGCGTAGTGTCCAGAGCATTGAGGCGCTACCAGGAGACAGGCCAGTACGTCTGGAGACGTGGAGGAGGCCATAGGAGGGCAACAACCCAGCAGCAGGACCGCTACCTCCGCATTTGTGCAAGGAGGAGCAGCAGGAGCACTGCCAGAGCCCTGCAAAATAACCTCCAGCAGGCCACAAATGTGCATGTGCCTACTCAAACGTTCAGAAACAGACTCCATGAGGGTGGTATGAGGGCCCGATGTCCACAGGTTGGGGTTGTGCTTACAGCCCAAACCGTGCAGGACGTTTGGCATTTACCAGAGAACACCAAGATAGGCAAATTCGCCACTGACGCCCTGTGCTCTTCACAGATGAAGGCAGGTTCACACTGAGCACATGTGACAGACGTGACAGAGTCTGGAGACGCCGTGGAGAACGTTCTGCTGCCTGCAACATCCTCCAGCATGACCGGCTTGGTGGTGTGTCTGTAATGGTGTTGGGTGGCATTTCTTTGAGGGGCCGCACAAACCTCCATGTGCTCGCCAGAGGTAGCCTGACTGCCATTAGGTACCGAGATGAGATCCTTGTGAGACCATATGCTGGTGCGGTTGGCCCTCGGTTCCTCCTAATGCAAGACAATGTTAGACCTAATGTGGCTGGAATGTGTCAGCAGTTCCTGCAAGAGGAAGGCATTGATGCTATGGACTTGCCCGCCCGTTCCCAAGAACTGAATCCGATTGAGCACATCTGGGACATCATGTCTTGCTCCATCCACCGATGCCACATTGCCCCACAGACTGTCCAGGAGTTGGCGGATGCTTTAGTCCAGGTCTGGGAGGACATCCCTCAGGAGACCATCCGCCACCTCATCAGGAGCATGCCCAGGCATTGTAGGGAGGTCATACGGGCACGTGGAGGCCACACACACTACTAAGCCTCATTTTGACTTGTTTTAAGGACATTACATCAACGTTGGATCAGCCTGTAGTGTGGTTTTTCACTTTGATTTTGAGTGTGACTCCATATCCAGACCTCCATTGGTTGATAAATTTGATTTCCATTGATAATTTTTGTGTGATTTCTTTGTACGCACATTCAAATATGTAAAGACGAAAGTATTTCATAGGATTAGTTCATTCATTCAGATCTAGGATGTGTTATCTTAGTGTTCCCTTTTTTTTTTGAGCAGTGTATACGGAAATAAATACAGAAATAAAAGTATATGTAAAAAATGAATATAAATACAGAAATAAATTATCACAGAAATAAATAAATAAATAATATTGATTAATAAATGTATATTTTTATGTATATTTCTATGTATATTTTTATGTATAAATATTTTTATTTATTTGTCTATAAATAAATGCAGAAGAATATGTACACATTTATTAAATGTTTTTGTGATTTATCCTCCCTTCCAAATTCACTTTCTAATCTTGCCTTGTCGGCATCTCCGCATAATCTGAATTATCTAACCCAAATCCCAGGCAGCTCTAAGCCAATTTTGTCCTGCCTCATGCAGGAGGCCCAGGGAAAGTCAGAGAACCCATAGTCAAGCTCGAACCACTGGCTTTTATGATGTAGTCTCTCCTGCAATGCAGTGACTTAGCCCACTATGCCACGCGAACCCCTCTTGCAGGCGCACCTTTGAAGGGCTAATTTTCAATTTAGTTTACAAAGTTTATTGTAGTTTGCAAAGTTACAGCCATCTAACTAGGTGATGTTTTCTCAGATTACTTCCAAAATCATTGATGTATGGTAACTTTCCCATCTGCTTGCCATAGCTAGCTTCCTGTTTGTACCTATATCTCGTAATTACATGAGCCATGGGGGGTAAAAACTTTCTGCATGGAGCATGGTGTTGCAATCTGTTCTTTTTCTGTAGATGTATGTATGTAAGTTGCCTTCATCATCTTTAAGAATTTTTAGATCAAGAAAATGTATCAAATTTTTATCAAATTCCAAGCTTTTGAGGTACTTCATTAGTACTGTTGACATAGGAGTGAAAGTGCAACAAATCCTCTTCAGAGCCAGAGAAGAACAAAATAACATCATCGATATAGCGACCCCACCAGACAATGTTGTTTCAAAAAGTGTTCCTGGCTGAATATATAAAGCGTTCCTTCCAACGACCTAAGAAGAAGTTGCCATAATTAGGTACAAAACAAGCACCCATGGCTGTACCTTTCTCCTGTCTGTACAGTTCTTGAAACAGAAATACCTTATTTTTCAGCATCCATTCTGTGAATTGTACAATGAAGTCACTTGGGGGCATATGGTCACCAGGTCTTGATTCAAGGTAATGCATCAGAGCCTCAAGGCCTTCCTCATAGACAATATTACTGTACAGAGACTCCACATCCATAGTAGCCATGGAACAGGGACCATGGTTTTTATGTCAGATATTTTCTTAAGAACCTGAGTACTGTCCTGAATATAAGAGGGTAAACCTGTAACAAAATGTTTTATGTATAAATCAACATATTTAGAAATTGGTTCTGTTATAGAGTCATTTCCACTAATAATTGGTCTGCCAGGTGGATTGTCAAGGTTTTTATGTACTTTTGGTAACATGTAGAAAGATGAAAAATGTGGGTGATGTTATGATAATAAATAATCATGTTCTTTTTTGGTGATGCAATTTTAATTTTTCACCACTGTTAATAAGTCAGTAAATTCACTTTTCATATTCTACAGTGGATTAGAAGGTGGCTTGCAATAGTACTCAGTGTTCTTCAATTGACGCATCGCCTCCTGTATGTATTTGTCTTTCCCCCAATCTACATCCACCCACCCTTGTCTGCATTTTTAATAATTATATCATATCTTTCTGAAAGCCATTTCAGTATGTCTGCTTCTTAATTGTTCAGATTATGTTGGTATGTCTTTTTCTGTTCTTTAAACAATTTGTCTACATCATAGGACACCTTGGTAAAGGCATTCAATGTGAAGTTTTTATTAGTCGGCAAGAAGGTAGACTTGGGTCGGAAGGAGGACTTAGGGTGTTGTGCACTAATCAGATGTTCACAAGCATCAGGGTCTGAGCAATGGGCAGGCTTATTATGAGAGTTTTGATAGTACCAAACCTTCAAATGTAGACTGGGGTAAAACTTAAAAAGATCCACTTAAGTGTAAAACTCATTCCCTGAATGTGTTGGGGCAAATGAAAGTCCCTTCACGAGGGCAGAAACACAGTCAACAGGGAGGGAGACTCCTGGTGTCAGGTTCAGACATGCCCCCCCCCCAAATTAAGGACAAGTTGGTAAGGATCTCACTGCTCCTAAATGTGACACGTGGCTAAAACCATCCAGGGGTAATTTTTGCTCTGGACATTGCAATCACTGTGGCAACATGGTAAAAACTGTTTTTTATGGATTTCTTAAGAACAAGACTTACCCCATCACTAGCTTCATAAATTGTAATTTCACCCATGTGGTCTACAGGCTTGAGTGTCCTTGGGTTGTTTTTACATAGGGCTCACTAAAAGGAGGCTCAACGACAGAGTTGCAGAACACCATTATACTATTTGCACAGGCAACCTATATTACCCTATGGCCAAACATGGGAGTGACACCACTCTCAAGGTATCAGGGATTGAAGCTATCTGTAGTGATGCAAGGGGTGGTGACAAACTAAAACATCTTAAGCAACGTGAGATGTATAACAGCTATGTAAATGCAGTGGCCCATCATTTCTGAGTGGCATGTGTCATTGGAAGTTGCCTCTAGGAAGGAACACCCTTAATCATCGTAGCATATACACATATACACATATTTAAATTTTTTATTATTTTCAGACATGTGGGAATTGACATTTTTCATGGAATACTGACCAGAGAGAGATTCAATGGTGATCTAGTCAAGGAGAGGGAACTGTTGAAGAACTGACCCAGAGACAGATATGAGGATAAAGCAGTAATATTATGTGACTCATGATGTTAATTCTAAGTAATAGTCGAAAGGGTAAGACCGGAGGACAGCTTGACCAAACTAAAGTGCACAGGAAATGGTCAGGCAATACGTGAATTTACAAGATAAAAATGATTCCAATTGCTAAAACATTACATATTGAAACATGGACATTGTGGTAGAAGCCAGTCACTACCCTGCCTATATGCAGAATGCCCTTGGACTTTCAAGACTTGGACTGAATTTTGCACGCAGTAGTGGTATAGTAGTGGTATAGTAAATTTTCTATTATTTTACCTACAAATATTTTATAAACACATTAAATGTATTGTATTGGATACCTACTGTGTTTATAAAGTATTTTTTGTTATTGTCTTGAAGAAAATGTCTGTTAAATAATAATAAT
The DNA here is from genome assembly GCA_016801145.1 of Umbra pygmaea. Lineage (NCBI taxonomy): Eukaryota > Metazoa > Chordata > Actinopteri > Esociformes > Umbridae > Umbra > Umbra pygmaea. Next base: position 62,416 of record JACXGM010000525.1, read on the forward strand.
AAAAAAACAAATTACCAGAAACTTTTACAGTTTTTTCAAAGATAGTTTTTACAGTGTTTCATATTAGAGAAAAATTTTAAGCTTCTAGTGGCTTTTCTCTGTTTTTTCTGTTAAGTTACAAAAGGAGGCTGAGCGAGATGACAACAATCAGCACAACCTGAAAATCCTTGTTTTCCATGCTGCCACTGACGAGGATCTGCTGGATGTTTCCATGGTTATTGAGGGAAAAGAGGTTGAGACTAAATGAGACATCACAGCAAAGACTTGCACACTGCTGATGAGACTGATCTATGTTTTGAATCTAGTCTACCCAGCAAAGCTTAAGTACACGTTTGAGGTTTTCCAGAACTTTTCTTGAGCTTGATGGGATAAAGCTGTCCTCAAAAGTACAGTCATTGAGAACCAAGTTACTGGCTTGAATGTTAGACTTTTTGGTAACCTCACCAAATCTCTGAAAGACTTTTTGGTTTCACTACCCTATAATGTTTCTGATAAAATCTCTTTCAAGAGATCTTTCATCTTAACAATGTTTAAAATCCAGTAAAGCTGAGAAGATTATTTAAAGAATAAATGAAGGTTAAATGGGAGTTTGCAGTCTCCTAAAGAGATAGTTTGTATGTGTGAAAAGCCTACCAAATTTTTTAGTACTTTTTTCTATGCTTAATTATAATATGAGAGATTGTATTATCTCAATGGAAATGCTTTTATAATACATTTGTGGAATTTTGCCTTTGTGGTTTGATGCCCTGGGGCCTCATTTATAAAACTTTGCGGTGGATTTGCGTCAGAAGTGGCGTACAGACGAAATATAGTGGCGTCAGAAGTGGCGTACGACGCACTTCCTACGCCGTTTTCCCTTTATAAATCACAATCAACTCTAAATGTGGCGCAGCTTTTGCGGCTACATGTCACGCCTATAATTGCCCAAAAATAAAGTCAAAGTCAAAGTTGTTTATTTGTCATGTGCATCGGATAACATCACATCATCCTATGCAGAGAAATTATTTTGACAAGGCTCGACACAGCTACACAGAGGGCTTAAAAAGGTTATATACAATATAAAGAAATTTTAAAACGATAATAATAATAATAACAAAATACAAAATACACTATGTACTGATCAGTGGTCCTGAGAGTGTACGACAGCAGAAGTAATAAATATTATAAAATATGGCATGGAAAATTACTTTTAAAGGTGCATTGAATTCTGCTACATCAGATGTAGAGTGGATAAAGTGACCAGAGAATGTCAGGACTCAAGAAATGATTTGTGATCAATTTGGGATCAGTCAGTGAAACGCCCCGAAATTAATATTCATTGATTGAGAAATCATGGCAAACAGAGAGAGGAAAACCAAAAAAAGAAACTTCACTCAATGTGAAGTAGAAAATATTGTTGGCGAGGTGGAAAAGAGGAGGAAAATGTTGTTTGAAGGGCAAAGTGTGCCTATTACCAATGCCGAAATTCTCATTTGGTGCCCTTATTATGGCAACATGAGTGCAGTCAATAGCACCGATTACATATGGGAAACCGGACATAGCTGCAAATTGCGCTTTTTGTTTGCCTGTTCACCCGCAGTGTAAGGAAACTTTATGTAATCATGCGACACACCAATGACACCTATTAACATGTTTGGCATATCCCGGCTAAGGGTCGGCTGTGAAATCCCAGACCTGTCAGCCAATTCCCTCTGGAAAGTGCCAGTCGCCAGAAATCCAAGTGTTGTAAGGACTTGAAGTGGGACTGGCATGGCGTGGTTTCTCCAAGTGCTCCTCTGTAACGCTGGGCCCAATAGAGCACAGAGGTCCAACAGGACGCCCCGACAAAATCGGAACCGGCTCATAAGCCACTCGTCCTTGTTTGCCAGCAAGTATTCTTGCTGCCTGACAATGCGTTCCCTCCGAATCCTTCCATTTGCCACATCTTCTAACAGCGCAAGATCAGCCATTGTGTGTCATTACACACTGGGTTGGCATCATGGCTTTTTATGACCATGCAGGTTATTTGTATCTGATCAGCTACAGATGTCAGTATTCATGTAATTGTAAATAGGATTATGCGCAAATGGAATTAATTCCAGCTTTCAAAATGGTTCAGACATCCATCACGATGGAACAATTGATGGATGGAAATGAATATATATATATATATAGCCTACATGAACACCATGATTCCGTAGTTGATGACATTTATTAACACAACATTCCTCAGTTGGTCAATGAAGACATCTATCTAATCTAATGTATGTCTGCTCCGCCAGACGGATGCATCGACAAGGATATGTTTTAAACATTATTTTGTTTACCATATTATTTATGAGGATGAATTACATAACATGGCAATATAATTACAGAACATGTTTGAGTGTTCTTTTTGCAAATATGTCTTTGTTTGCATTTAAGTTGGCTACAATCTTGTTTTATTTAATTAGTATTCCACCACAGGCTGTTGATTGTAAGAATGGCTTTGTGAAATGTTCATATTATTAATGAGAGGCAGTATTTTGATTTCGTTCAGCGTTTAACGGTCTGCAGTTTCAGACAGCTTCACGTGTTTCACACATCTGCCGGCGGTGTCGCCATTTCTCATTTCACCCGTTTTTGTGCGTATGCATGGGTCAGAGTTTCCATGAAGGACCGCACATTTTCCCGTCAAGTTTGCTTTTTATAAATCCCAATTATTGCGTAGAGAGCGGCGTACGCCTTCTTTTGTGCGTATGCCACGTTTATAAATGAGGCCCCAGATGTTTGTTTTTTGTACTGTGGGTAGTTTTAGCAGAGTCTTCTAAAATGCCAGTCATTTCTGGCATTGCACTCTTCGTGTACTGAGAATGTTCGTGGTTGATTTAAAGCAAGAAATAAATGTTTCTTTAGACAATTTAAGCTATTGTATTTCTGTTGTCAACTTGAAGGCCTCATGCCAATAGAGAACAAACTTTTGGTTTCTATGCTTTTGGGGTGCAGTAAATACTCTGTTCTTGTTTTTTACATTTAGTCCTTGGTTGCAAATGCCAGTGTTTCATTATTGGCTGACAGAAATGTTCTAAGCCTTCGGTGATGTGTTGACTAGGACCATAATCTAAAACACATTGAGTGACTGTAACTGTGAGTGCCATTCTCACATCATTATAAAAATGATTGAAGTGTCTGAGTCATTTCTTTGACATCAAACAAGAAAGTTTAGCCTGGAAGAAACCTTGACGAACTTCTGGCAAGTTTAGATTTGCTCTGCAAGTCAGTCTGGCCAAGAGCCCATTCAAGCCCATTTCCAAATTTTCCAAATCCAGGCACCAATCACAACCGTTGAGGCGAGCTTTATACAATGATGGTAGCGCAGCTACAGTGGGGCAAAAAGTATTTAGTCAGCCACCAATTGTGCAAGTTCTCCCACTTGAAAAGATGAGAGAGGCCTGTAATTTTCATCATAGACTTCAAACATGAAAGACAAAATTAGGAAAAATATCCCAAAAATCACATTGTAGGATGTTTAATGAATTTATTGGTAAATTATGGTGGAAAATAAGTATTTGGTCACCTACAAATGAGCAAGATTTATGGTTCTCACAGACCTGTAACCTCTTCTTTAAGAGGCTCCTATGTCCTCCACTCGTTACCTGTATTAATGGCACCTGTTTGAACTTATCAGTATAAATGACACCTGTCCACAACCTCAAACAGTCACACTCCAAACTCCACTATGGCCAAAACCAAAGAGCTGTCAAAGGACACCAAAAACTAAATTGTAGACCTGCACCAGGCTGGGAAGACTGAATCTGCATTAGGTAAGCAGCTTGGTGTGAAGAAATCAACTGTGGGAGCAATTATAAGAAAATGGAAGACATAAAAGACCACTGAAAATCTCCCTTGATCCGGGGCTCAACGCAAGATCTCACACCATGTGGTCAAAATGAACACAGAACAGAGAGCAAAAATCCCAGAACCACACGGGGAACCTAGTGAATGACCTGCAGAGAGCTGGGACCAAAGTAACAAAGGCCACCATCAGTAACACACTACGCCGCCAGGTCCTCAAATTCTGCAGTGCCAGATGTGTCCCCCTGCTCAAGCCAGTACATGTCCAGGCCCATCTGAAGTTTGCTAGAGAGCAATTGGATGATCCAGAAGAGAATTGGGAGAATGTCATATGGTCAGATGAAACCAAACTATAACTTTTTGGTAAAAACTTTGGAGGAGAAAGAATGCTGAGTTGCATCCAAAGACCACCATACCTACTGTGAAGCATGGGGGTGGAAACATCATGCTTTGGGGCTGGTTTTCTGAAAAGGGACCAGGATGACTGATCCGTGTAAAGGAAAAAATGAATGGGGCCATGTATCGTGAGATTTTTATTGAAAACCTCCTTCCATCAGCGAGGGCATTGAAGATTAAACATGGCTGGGTCTTTCAGCATGACAATGATCCCAAACACACTGCCCGGGCAACAAAGGAGTGGCTTCGTAAGAAGCATTTCAAGGTCCTGGAGTGGCCTAGCCAGTCAACCCCATAGAAAATCTTTGGAGGGAGTTTTTAAGTTTGTGTTGCCCAGCGACAGCTCCAAAACATCACTGCTCTAGAGGATATCTGCATGGAGTAATGGGCCAAAATACCAGCAACAGTGTGTGAAAACCTTGTGAAGACTTACATTTGACATCTGTCACTGCCAACAAAGGGTATTTGTTATTGACCAAATACTTATTTTCCACCATAATTTATTAATAAATTCATAAAAAATTCTACAATGTGATTTTCTGGATTTTTATTTCTCATTTTGTCTCTTAAAGCTGAAGTGTACCTATGATGAAAATAACAGGCCTTTCTCATCTTTTTAAGTGGGAGAACTTGCACAGTTTGTGGCTGACTAAATACTGCTTTGCCCCACCTTATGTATTTGTAGTGGAAGTAGGAAATGTTTACAGGACAGATATGCAGATATTAAGAGCTGGCACCTGGCTGGCTACCCCACACCTATCCTTCCCGGAGTTGCTTCCTTAGAGACGCAAATACAGAGGATGAAGGGAGGTGTGAAGTATTCACCCCTCTCCCTGGACCACACAGCCTGAATGTAAAGACCAAATGAACACCTACTGTAAGACACCAGCCAATGGACCAAATAGTATGATATTTGATGTTTTCCTGACTGTCCCATAAAGGGAAACTTTGGTATACACGTACCACTGTGTTGCACATGTCATGTTTCTCTTTACAGATAACTATATAGTTGGCTGGCCAGAATATGTAGGAAGGTTCCAAAGAGTCAAACGAATGTTCCCCCCCCCCTGGGGTGGGACATTTAAATTTCATGTAAATGTACACTGCCAGTTCCATTGTACTCAATGTAAATGTCTACAGCCGGTCTTTTGTACTGATTGTATTTGTGACCTAAAGTCTGTGAATAATGTAATCAATGTAAATTTGTCAATAGTGGTCCTTTGTTTCCACTTTCGATGGCCAGTGAAATGTGATTCCCATTGGGGTTGAACGGGAAGGGGGGAGCACTTTTTCGGGAAGGAGATAAAAGTCTATGTTCAACTAAGTTCGAGGAGTTCAAATCGTAGACGATGCTCCGGGCAATCTTTCCTCTAGCCGTGTGATTAGATATAGGATAATTGTAGTTTTTGTTAGGCAGAAGGATTTCAGAACGTGAACTAGTTTGGGTATGTAACTTGTATTTCATTGTCCGGTTGAAAAGTTGTATTTCTTATGCTCTTTATCTGGAATTAAATGTTATTTGATTGTATACTGAGTTCCGTCTGAGTCTCTTACAGTTATTACCAATAAATCTCTGGAGGAGATTTTTGGGTGTTACTTGTTACCTTGTTAACTACATTCACTAGTATTATGTTCATTTATGACACACACACACTTTTTGCTAGCAAGCTATTCCAGGCTTCCCGTGTAATCACTGAGACATAAAGACCCGCAGTGGGGCCCCTCAGCTGGCACAAGAAGGGTTTTCTGTGTTGCGATTCGGCAAAGGGGGAAAAGTTCAGCCCACCCCTGGGCATTCCTTATCCCTCGCCTCTACTATTCAGTTCAGCCTCCGGAGGTATTTCTGCTCGTAAGGGCGAGCCGACGCTTATAGATTCTTGCACGGCTGTTGCAGGCGTATCCATGAGGACAGGTTAGCCCGTACATGTGTGGCTCGGAGCATCCAGGCAAGCTACCTAGCGGCATCCAAGTTCACGCCCGCGAGGCCCTGGTTGAACTTGCTCAGCTAACACATAAACACATGGAGTCAGATTTATAGATATTAAATATCAACGAGGCAACTAAGATCAATAAGATCATTCTCCATGCTTTCTATCAAGCTATTATTTATCTGTTTAACTCAGAATTGCCCCAAGGGAAAAGGAAATATATTAATCATTAATGTCTTAATTTCATGTGCATATTAATGGTATTCTCTTTTCCTTAACTACATACTGTCATTGGTAGAAGCAGACATTTACAACGATGGCTGCTGCAATGGAACATCCGCATTATCACCCATTCAATTCAGCTATCGCATCTGTTTTAAGCGATTTCAATGTTTCCTTTTTGTTAAAAACCGAGCAAAGAACAACACTCGAAGCCTTCATATCAAAAAAAGATGTGGAAATTTTTGTATTTGATTATCAAGTAAATTTTACTAAGCAACTAAGAAAAAATCAGTAACCTAAATAATTTTGTGAATACTACTTGCTAGTAGAGTAGATTTTACTTATTTTATGCTGTTAAATTTACACACATATTGATTGCAAATTACTTGCTAAAACACATTTTCCTTATGGGTAGTTTGTGATTCAATTTAAAGACAGTTTTAGGTTGAATCTAAACAATTTTGTATTGCAAATCACTTGCTACAACAGTGTGGATTTTACTTACTTTATTTGGTAAAATTTAAACACAGTTTATGCAGTTGAATTTATAAATTCAAAAAAAATGTATAGCAAATTGTTGCCTCATTTTTTTGGTTGTAAATCCTATACGTTATATTTATCAGTGCACTGTCCTCTGTCTTAATGGACAAATGGGCCTAGAGACAAAATGGGTAAGTGTGCTATGTGTATCCTTTCATCTAGATTGACCTGTAGTAATATTGGGGGGTACATTCCTAGTATTGCTCGCCTCCCTGGTCTTCTGCTGTCCCAGGCAGGGATCTGACTAGTGTCAACTGAACACTAGGATGCTTCGTCTTTAAATTTCTGAGGAAATTTGCTGTGGACCCACCTTACTGGACGTAACATGTGTGACATCACCCATTGGTTTGTGAAGATCTGATTTGGGTCATCGAATTTGCCGGGCGCAGACATCTTGGTTGCAGATTTGACGATTTTAGACAAGAGGGAGGAGTAATCTAGCTAGTTATTAAAAAACAACCTCATCTCACAGAATTATGTGAAAAGAACATGGCCCCTTAAATCTGTGGCAGTTCTACAGAATCTATGAAAATTCCGTGATGAGCCTACGGATTCCCTGTTCCAACACATGCGTTCACCCAATTAACATTGTTTTATAACTAACCATTAGTAACCTCATGCCTAACCTTAACCTAACCTTATTCCTAACCTTAACCTCAGTAACATCATGCCTGACCTTAACCGTTAGTAACCTCATGCCTAAAGTTAACCCTAACCTCCTGTCATTGACTTACATAGGCATTACTTCTATGTGCCCATCACAGAATTTTCGGCAATTCCATGAAACTGCCACAGATTTTGAGTTAAGGGGCCATGTTCATTTCATGGAATTCTGTGAGATCATGTTGTAAAAAAAAATGATTTAAGTTTAATATTAATCTGACAGGCAAGCTTAACAGGGAGTTACCTTCCAGGCCCCGTCTCACTTCACTTGCCTGCCAGCCCTAACGCATGTTTTTTATGGAAAGTGTATAATTTTATGAAAGTTTACCGTTTTGATCTGACAGGCAAGCCTAACAGGCAGTAGCCTACGTGCAGACAGTATAAAGACGAAAACTAATGGAACAGTAAACAGGGGTGGTGAAGTGCGAGGAAGGATGACAGACACATTTGTAACATTTACAGGGGTTTTTATGGTAACTAAACATGGCACTAGTGTTAAAAGGGGCATAGATGGCTCATTGGTTAGCGAGTCAGACTTGTTTTTAGAATGTTGCCAGTCCGAATCCCGACTGAGCCAAATGTCATTGTGTCTTTGGGCAAGACACTTTACCCTAATTGCTCCCAGGTCGTTGCTGTAAATAAGAAATTAAGCTTAGTCCACTTACATAAAGGTACCATTTTTTTTTTAAATACATTTCCCGACCAGGACAAAACTACCACAGACCTAAGGTCAACCACCCAAAGAGAATGACAGAGCTACAAAAAACAGTGCTCTAAAGGGCGGTACACACCAACAAGACTTAACAACTTGTCGGTGCGACTGTACAGACTGTACGGTTGCCCGCGTCGGGCCGAAATTGCCTTGGTCTTTGGGTAAAAAATAGCTCCGAACACACTGCGATGACATGACCGACAGCCCAAGCCCCTACTACATTGTGCGCATGCGTGAGAGTAAATATCTCTCCATACCGGCAGGCGGGGCTAATCTGTACTTTTCGATCAAAAAAAGGGGACGCCGGAAGCAGCAACGCGAAAGTAGAAAACATTTGTTGTGTAACTGTATGGTACCGGGCAAGACTATTTTCTCAGTCGTCGTAATTTTAATC
>JACXGM010000526.1:0-10405 GCA_016801145.1 Umbra pygmaea
TTAAATACAAAATGGAGTGAGCAGGTGTGGTGAATCATGATAATTGAGTCCGGGTATGGGAACTGTAGTTCTGAGGAAGTATGACTAGGGAAGCTGTAGTCCACAGGAAGTAGAACTGATGTATGGGAATTGTAGTTCTGAGCGGGATGGAATAGGGAAGTGGCAGTGTCCAGGGAAGGGGAACTGGGAATCGTTACAAGTATGAGTACCACATGGCCAAGTTATTAAAGAAGAGCTGCTTTATATTGTAATATATATATATTTTTTTTTTTTCTCTTTTAAATCACAATCAGTTACCTATATCCTGTCCCTCTTTCTGGTTCCCTGAAATAGGGCCAGCATGACAGCTTCAAAATGAGAGAAACTCCTTCCAAGGAGGCTGCCTCTAATCTATTGCGCAGCCACAGTAAAAGCCCTTAGTAAGGGCCCACTGTAAGTGCCCTTGGAAGATGCAAGGGTCATAAATGGATGGGACATACATCAGTGTACAAGACAGTGCCACCACCAAGACATTAAAGCGATTACAATCAATGTCAAACTGCTGCATCCTTGTCAGAAAACATCATTTGTGTCAGGTTAGACATATTAAACAAATGTATTATTCTAGTTGAAATGAATGACATTTCAGTAAATGTGGACATGGATTTATTTTACTGTCCTTAGCTTCTTGCCCATACATTCATCCTTACCTTATGAAACATATTCAATACAGTGTGTATTTAATGTCTGGATCTTGCTCTTCCTCCATCAGTGTTCATCAGTATGAGGAGATTTGTTTAAAAGAAGTACACTAGCCAATTACATTCTGCTATTGGTTTACTGCTATCCAAGGTCGTTGTTTTAAAAAACAAGACAGTCTAAGTGAATCATCCTAAGTGAAATGTGATATTGTGCTGTTTTTGATGTTGATATAAAAATACAGCCAGCTTGGCCACAATGTACACTATACAGTGAGGACAAATCTGAGGATGCTACTCTCACTCTCTCTTCCAAGGCTGTAGTAAACATTAGAGCTGATGATGGCTTTATGATTGAGGAGGAATACCAGTGTGATAAGAAAAAGGTATACCTCTCCCCAACTGTTTTCACTGCCCGCTTTGGAATGAATAGCGAGTGTTGTGCTCCGGTGATTCTCCATTACTGCCAGTGGAAGGTGTGTGCCTTTCGTGGCCGCCAGCCGAGATTAGCCTCTGATGCAAACATCCTTGTTTGTCGCCATGGCAACCAAGTCTCCTGCCTGCCGTGGGTTGTCATGCCTCCATCCCTCGCTTACTCCTCCCTCTTCCTCCCCATGTGAGCAGTGTAGATGAACATGCACTTCCCTGTTACTTGCCGCTACGTGCTCTGTGTAGTTATCTCCTAACCTGGAATATTAGCCTTTCTTTTCTCTTCCAATCCACTGTCTTCCAGGGAGCCACACTTTCTGTTTTTTGGCTGCTGTCCAAAAGGCTTTCACATTTCGCTTGCCGCTGAAAGATGAAATTGCCGGCAAGCACAGCTTGAGTCAATTGCCGGAATAATAACACAGCAAAATAACCCCACAGCTCTGTCTGTGTCTCTCTCTGAGTGGAAAAACAAGAGAAAGAAAAGTATAGTTTGTTTGTTAACTTCCCCCTTTGTCTGTCAGAGGAACACTAAGGACGATGCAAACGAGGAAGAGTTTTCCTTCTCTGGGGCCAGACAGAGCTGAGGCGTCCCTGAAACATGTCTAACAAGCAGAAGGAAAGAATTAGTCATTACAACAATACTAAGATAACTTAAAGAATCAGTCATTACAAAAATACTAAGATAACTTGCCTCATTGGGAGATAATTGTTGGTCATACAGTGTGTTTATATTCTACATTATACTGAATATAGTCTGTAGCATTGTACCCTGTATCTTAGTGCTGGTTTGTTCCTGGATGAGACCAAATACTGGTGGAAGTGTTGTTGGAGGGCCACTGGTCTAATGACAGACCTAATTCACCAGGGCAGTGATGGTAACATCTGCCCTGTGTAGGGTGCTGTCTTGTGGATAGGACATTAATCAGGTGTCCTGCATCTCTACGGTCAATAAAGGTCCCATACCACTATTCTTAAGACACATTTTCAATCTGGCCCTTTCACTACCACGGCAACCTGATCATCCACAGCTTTCAATTGGCTCATTCATCACTCATCCTTCCTTTGTAACTACTACCCAGGCCGTTAATGCAAATGAGAATATGTTTTCAGTCAAATTGACTGGTAAAATACAAGTAAATAATAATAATAATTCAGACACAAAATGACATGATATTTCACAATATAAAACCTGATATACAAACAATACGCATTGCGTCGCACAACTCAAGTCTTGGCATTTGGTTCTCTGCATTTGGGGAAAACACCATAGTAATATAAAGTATATAGCGTGCTTTATTCACACCGTGAAACTCCAGTTATGAATAGCAATATGTATGGGCAATAAGCAAGGCACCCAGTATCAACTCCCCCAGAAAAATACAGAACCAAACAGGTGAAAGCAGGGGCGAGGGAGGGCGAACTGATGCAATAACCACATGCTCCAGACTGGGTGAGTGCACTGAGGACTTAAATAGGCAGTACTTATACAGGACTGATGATACAGTAGGTGCATGCTTGCCAGCAGCTGACACGGGCTGAGCCTACGTATCCCTCAGGTTATCTGTCTGTTCTCTTTTTAGCCTGGAATATAGTCACAGACTATCTCTCTCCCGTAAGACCCGGGACTATTTTTTATGAATACCATGATTTTAATAAAGTTAGCTGTACTTAAACTGTAGAATTATTGCATCGTTCACATTTGGCAGCTGTTGAAGTCCCATACTGGAGAATTGTAATTTAATTGGTAATAATGCATGCCATGATCTCCTCTCTGTGGTCAGTATTCTGAGATTATCTGTTCCCGCCTTCCTTCCTCTCCACAGATTGGCATTGACTTTATAATTAAAGATGTCTGTCCCCTCACTAACTATGTGCACAGTGATAGATTGCCAGGCTAGGTTTAACTATGAACATCGCATTTGCCATTGATTTTGACTCTATCCCTCGGCCAGATTAATAACCTTCAGGAGAAAAGAAAGAATGAAGATGGGATTTGAGGCCAAAATATATCTCCCTCCTATGGCTACATCTTGTCCCCTCTAAAATGAATTCCAACAAACAGGCGTTTACTCTAGCACGCAGAGGAACCCATTCAGGGGTTTACCCAAGAGCACAGAGAAACCCATTCAGGGGTTAACCCCAGTGTGCAGAGAAACCCATTCAGGGGTTTACCCCAGCGTACAGAGGAACCCATTCAGGGATTTACCCCAGTGCGCAGAGGAACCCATTCAAGGGTTTTGCCGTCGTTGTTCCACCACTAGAAAAGTGAGGCAGACGTTGATAGCAAACAGTTGTGGGTGTAAATTGGATGTGCAATTTCCTCTTGGCTTGCGGTCTGATTGGCTGTAATGGGCAGTTAGATGAGAACGGTAGTGTGTCCAGGCCCGGGGAGAAGGGCGTTTAAATGGATGATGTGATCGCAGCGGGACTCATCTGGCTTTGCCCTCCTATGACTCCTCAGCTTAGCAAACACCTAGCAATAACTAGCACAACCAGTAGCAAATGACTGCTAGAAGATTGACTATGTGGATGGACCACAATATGCTAGACTTCCAGAATAATTTATTCAGATTGCCTAAAACAGTCCAGACAACAGACTACTGTTTTCTACAACTGAATACATGACTTTAGAAGCTTTCCAAAGTTGGAGACATACTTTCCTTTGACATATTGTTTTCTGACATGCACATGGTAAGCTTGATGTGCATACAGTATTTATTCTATTTCATATAAAAATACAATGATATAAGAGGGTACAGTTCTAGTCAACACTATTGCCACAGTTTAATTTTATATTCATATCTCCTGATACAAAATGTGTTGTGAAACAGCTTTGGTCTGTATCAGGCATCTCCAACCCTGGTCCTGGAGAGCTAGTGTCCTGTATTCACTCCAAACATGGGCATCCGAGTCCACCTCACTTTTACATTGTTTTCATTTGGACCCCCGTTAGGACACCCCACCCCCACCAGATTGTCCCTCGCACATTAGAAATGCTTCTAACGCCCATGACACCAACCCTATATTAGCACAACTAATTCTAATAATATACATCTAGGCGTCGTTTCTGCCAACCCCTTCTGATTAAGAACAGATCTAAATTCTCTTTTGTCCCACAAGCCATAAAAGCATTAAATCAGTCAAATCAATCATGTGATTAACTTTTACATTAAATCAGTCAAATCAATCATGTGATTAACTTTTACATTAAATCAGTCAATAAGCTAATGTCCTGCTGGCCTGGTCATATCTAAAGGTGCATAGTGTATGATAGTGTGTGATGTATGCTCTTTATGTTATGTCTGTTGGTGTCTGATGTATGGACTATTTGTTCGTACCAAATGTCTGATGTCTTGTCACAAAGTGCCTTGCGACTGTGCCGCAAACCCAAATGCCCCATGGGGACAATAAAGTTATCTACTACTACTACTACTACTACTACTACTACTACTACTACTACTACTACATGTGTTTAATAAAGAACTGCACAGGAAAATAACAATAACAATTCAAAAAAAAAATTGGAGGACAAACTATTCAATTTTAAGATTCTCATGACACTATTATTGACATACTCTTGATGACGTCGCTTGGTGTACCACAATAATCCCGAAAAAGTTTCCAAATCAGCCAAATGCAATTCTTATGGAGTTATTAAGCAATTAGAATGGGCAATTTGTTAACGATGAAAACATGCTCTTGATTACAGTCTACTAGTTAAATGAAAACTATCGCTTGGTCACAGTCTAATGAATTTAGCAAAGACTCATATAGTTTACAATGCGTGGACTTAAGGGTATAGGAACAAGTTTAATATTGGGGGGGGACACCATATATTTTTCACAAATTGTTCTTATTATTGGGGGGGACAACATTGCCTGTCTGTGACATTGGGGGACACACGTTCCTACACCCTTGCGTGGACTAATGCGTTATCATGCATTGTCATCTATCATGATGTCAGCATAAGACAAACTGTCCACAATTTTTACCATGCAAAACAGGCACAAAGCTTAAGGCTGACCTGGATCAATCTTGAGTGATGGTACAGCTTACACTCAACCAAAATGAGCATGATGACTCCACTGCTGAAAAATAAATCATAAAAAGGCACTACTGATCTTTGCCAAAAATCTAGGGAAACCACAATCCTTCTGGGAATGTTCAATGGACCAAAATAAAGATCTTTGGCAATTCAGATCAGCTATTTGTTTATTAGGCAATGACATGAAACTTGTTAGGATAAGATTGCCCTAAATATGGTGTTGTGGGGCTGCTTTGCTGCCTCTGGTACTGGAGGCCTTGAATGTATTAAATCATAAATCCGGTTCCACGGAGGGCCTAGTCTATGCTGGTTTTAAGTCTTTCCCATTAATTAGTGCCAAATAGCTCAAATCTGTCATTGGAAAAATGAATCCTGCAAACGTTCAACCACTTGAACAAATTGCAATGGAATAGTGGGAGAAACTACCAGCAGACAGGTGCCAGGAGGTTATAGACCACTACAAGAAATTGTTGGAGGCTGTCATTGTTGTCAAAAGTTGTGCAACCAAATATTGGGGAAGTGTGTCTAATGCTTTCCATGTCATATATTTTGTGAAATCACTACAGGTAAATTAAAAAGGCATCTTTTTATTTGATATCCTATTAAAATATTCTGATAATAAAAAGTGGAAACATTTCCAATTATTTCTGAAGATATGTTATTGTACATGACATACAAAATATTCAAGGGTGCCAATAATGTTGACCAGAACTGTATGGAAAAATCATAACATTTCTTCCACTGTTGGGAATGGGATCATGCAAAAGAATCTTGAAAACTCATTATTTTCACATCAGCATTTATTATTTTACTAATGATCCACTTTCACCTTTATTAATTTGAATTTGGTGTGCGTTTGGAGGTTTGTTGATAACATCAGTATTTACAAAAAAGTCTACGTCACACTATGTTGCTATAATATCTGATCTTTGTGTGAAATTAGTAACTGAAAGCCTCCAACTGATAAGTTACTCCCATTTGCCAGAAAAAGTTACTGAATTCCAGATGTGTTTTCTCTGTATCTAGCCAGAAAATAGCATAATGTTAGTAGCAGAACACTACTTTGGCAGAACAAAATAAGTGGGGTGAAAGCTGTAGAGATGTATTAAAGATGTGCCATTTTGTATCAAACAGTTTAAAATTATGTTTAACACACAATTACCTGGGATGATGGTGCTTTGATCTGTAATACATTTTAAATGTTATTTTGCCTTTTTATTATGCAAGCTTTTAAATATTTACAGCAATGCATTCATTAATGAAAATTATGCTAAATGGGGAATTATTCACAGTGTTTCATACCAGTCTAAATGAATGGAGTACATCCAGCATTGATGCAGATCTTTCTCAGTAAATTATGATATTTCAACTTCCTTCCAATGAGTATAAATACACTGTAAACCCAAAGTCAGCAGAACCCAAAAAATTAAGGTAACTGATTACTTCAAAATTATTGAGTTCATGAAATTAACAGTCACTGTGTCTTGCCATCATTTAACTGTTTTGAGAACATTTCCAAACAAAATGTACAAAGTGAGACTGAAAAACATTACATTGATTAAGGGAATGCAGTTTCAAGTCACTGTAAATCTATTATGGGCAGTATTTTGTTTGTAAAGCTGCACACATTGTTATACTAAATTTAAATGTTTAAGTTCCATGAACTCAAAAAGAAAATAATTGTTCCAGTGCACTTAAAATATCTGAAGGTGTTTTAAGTATTCTGAACTCAAAAGGAAGTACTTCATGAACTCAAAACTTAAAGTAATCAGTTACCAAAATTTTTTTGAGTCCTATTCGGGTTTACAGTGTAGATATTAAACCAATTAACCTTGAACAATCCACTGTGGCAGAATGGAAGGCCAGCAAACACCCTATTAAACTGCACTGACATAAACATAAACACAACAAACCCAAAGGAATCAAGTTTGAGCACATCGTAGATCACATCTTAGAGCACATTGTAGATCACATCGTAGATCACATCTTAGAGCACATTGTAGATCACATCGCAGCTCACATTGCAGATCACATTGCAGATCACATTGCTGATCACATTAAAGAGCATATTGTAGAGCTCATTGCAGATTACTTTGTAGATCACATCTTAGAGCACATCGCAGAGCACATCGCAGAGCACATCTTAGAGCACATCATAGATCACATCGCAGAGCACATCTTAGAGCACGTAGATCACATCATAGATCACATCGCAGATCACATCGTAGATCACATCGCAGAACACATCTTAGAGCACATTGTAGATCACATCATAGATCACATCACAGAGCACATGTTAGAGCACATCATAGATCACATCGCAGAGCACATCTTAGAGCACGTAGATCACATCATAGATCACATCACAGATCACATTGTAGATCACATCGCAGAGCACATCTTAGAGCACATTGTAGATCACATCATAGATCACATCACAGAGCACATCTTAGAGCACATCATAGATCACATCGCAGAGCACATCACAGAGCACATCGTAGATCACATCATAGAGCACATCGTAGAGCACGTTGCAGAGCACGTTGCAGAGCACATCACAGAGCACATCGTAGATCACATTGTAGAGCACGTTGCAGAGCACATCACAGAGCACATCGTAGATCACATCGTAGAGCACATCGTAGAGCACGTTGCAGAGCACGTCACAGAGCACATCGTAGATCACATCATAGAGCACATCATAGAGCACATCGTAGAGCACGTTGCAGAGCACATCACATTGTAGATCACATCGCAGAGCACATCATAGATCACATCACAGAGCACGTCGCAACAGTCAATACACCCAAAAGTGAATATGCTCATTTCTGAGCAAAGATTGTGCTATTTACCTGCAAACCACCTACACCAGCCTTTCTCAAACTTGTTTGTGTTGACTAGTATATCATTGCCTTCTTTCTTCTCAGGATCACTGTGTATAAAATAATACTGACCATCGCCTTCAGACAGAAGTCTGAACAACAGTGCACTAAACTCTGCTGGAACAGCAGTTGGTCACCACAGCCTCTTATACATGTCCAATTCTGCCCTACCAGGCCTTTTACACAGAAACCAACTCAGCCTACAAGTCCTTACATTCACCGGCCCAGCTCTACGAAGCTGTCAGCTACTCAAGCCCCCAGCTATTCCTAGCACACAAACTATAAGCTATTATCAAGCCCAAACCTTATGAGCCCACTCCTGCCACAGAAGTGACATCCTCCCCCAGAGTGTTCCCCAAATAGATGTCCGTATCACAAAAGCACATCCCTTTCAGTGACCGGTGGAAGCTCGTTCACAAACCCCAGCTTTTTTAATAATCCGACTGTCACAAGTATATAATAGATAATTAAAATGAACCATTTTCACTAGAGGTCACAATAAAAAAAATCACAATTTGAATAGTACGATGCATGTTTTTTTTGGGATATCCTGATTTTTTTTAACTATATTTTAAAATCTATGTTTTAAACCTGGGCATTGCTGCTCAAGTGAAAGGCTTGCCCTGCAACTGTGGAGGGGCTGTGTGTGTTTATGTGTGTGTTTATTTGTGTGTTTATTTGTGTGTTTATTTGTGGCTGTGTTTGTGTGAGCACTTAGAGGAAAAGAGGGAGTTACAGTAGCCAAGGTAACTTCCAGTAAAGACAAGCTTACTTTACCAACCACAATGTTATTAACAATATTAACAATTGATGAGTGCTTTAATTGAGATTTGTCTTTTTTGACGTTATTATCATTATCAAATGTTGGATATGAAGGTAGAAAATTTACTTAAGCTGTCTCTAACCAAATAGTAAGTGGTTGTGTGACTGTTTGATGAGAGATCACTTATTGCCCATGACATCCTTTTTAACTTTTTCTCCTCTACATCTTTTTGGTTTTGAAACTATAAAATGATTCTGAGATTAAAGTGCAGAATAACAGTTAATAAGGGTATTTTTATACACATTAAACACTGTTGAATTAATTTAACATACATTATGTACATAATCACCCCATTTAAGGGTACCAAAAATATTTAGATGGAAAGCATTATGTAAAACGAGTAACATGATTCATATGAGGAGACAATGTTCTAAGAACTGGCGATATCAGCTAGGATCTACGTTGTATCTCTGACCGTGGGTCACTGACCGTTCCGGGGCGTGGTCAGTCCTCCTGGGCCCGTATGGAAACGTGACGTGGGGTGATAAGGCCGCAGTTCCCCTATGGCCTCCAATGCTCTTGTGGACATCGCTGTCTCCTCTTGTTGGTCGGTTATTCTGTAACATGGTACAGACAACCAAAGGTGCATAGGAAGGTGCTAGCTTTCACAAATATATAATCTCAATAGATTCTCACTAGATTTAGTATTCATTATGGAAAACCTGTACCTATTACAAAAATTCAGGTTATACATAAAAACAGCACGCTCAACATGCGGGGTAAGAACAAACTTACAGGAAACAAAAATCTACAAGCAACAGCACAGATACAGGAATTTAAATACAGTGCTTTGCGAAAGTATTCGGCCCCCTTGAAGTTTTCGACCTTTTGCTCATTTCAGGCTTCAAACATATAGATATGAAACTGTAATTTTTTGTGAAGAATCAACAACAAGTGGGACACAATCATGAAGTGAAACAAAATTTATTGGATATTTCAAACTTTTTTAACAAATAAAAAACTGAAAAATTGGGTTTGCAAAATTAATTAAGTTAATACTTTGTATTAAGTTAATACTTTGTATTAAGTTAATACTTTGTATTAGCGCCACCTTTTGCTGCGATTACAGCTGTAAGTCGCTTGGGGTATGTCTCTATCAGTTTTGCACATCGAGAGACTAAAAGTTTTGCCCATTCCTCCTTGCAAAACAGCTCGAGCTCAGTTAGGTTGAATGAAGAGCATTTGTAAACAGCAGTTTTCAGTTCTTTCCACAGATTCTCGATTGGATTCAGGTCTGGAATTTGACTTGGCCATTATAACACCTGGATATGTTTATTTGTGAACATTCCATTGTAGATTTTGCTTTATGTTTTGGATCATTGTCTTGTTGGAAGACAAATCTCTGTCCCAGTCTCAGGTCTTCTAGATTCTTCCAGAATGGTCCTGTATTTGGCTTCATCCATCTTCCCATCAATTTTAGCCATCTTCCCTGTCCCTGCTGAAGAAAAGCAGGCCCAAACCATGATGCTGCCTCCACCTTGTTTGACATTGGAGATGGTGTGTTCAGGGTAATGAGCTGTGTTGCTTTTACGCCAAACATAATGTTTTT
>JACXGM010000526.1:10505-32114 GCA_016801145.1 Umbra pygmaea
GATATCTTTCAGAAATGGCTTTCTTCTTGCCACTCTTCCATAAAGGCCAGATTTGTGCAGTATACAACTGATTGTTGTCCTATGGACAGACTCGCCCACCTCAGCTGTAGATCTCTGCAGTTCATCCAGAGTGATCATGGGCCTCTTGGCTGCATCTCTGATCAGTCTTCTCCTTGTATGAGCTGAAAGTTTAGAGGGATGGCCGGGTCTTGGTAGTTTGCAGTGGTCTAATACTCCTTCCATTTCAATATTATTGCTTGCACAGTGCTTCTTGGGATGTTTAAAGCTTGGGAAGTCTTTCTGTATCTAAATCCGGCTTTAAACTTCTCCACAACAGTATCTCTGACCTGCCTGGTGTGTTCCTTGTTCTTCATAATGCTCTCTGTGTTTTCAACGGACCTCTGAGACTATCACAGAGCAGGTGCATTTATACAGAGACTTGATTACACACAGGTGGATTCTATTTATCATCATTATTCATTTAGGTCAACATTGGATCATTCAGAGATCCTCACTGAACTTCTGGAGAGAGTTTGCTGCACTGAAAGAATAATTTAGCTCGCCCAATTTGTCAGTTTTTTATTTGTTAAAAAAGATTGAAATATCCAATAAATTTCGTTCCACTTCATGATTGTGTCCCACTTGTTGTTGCTTCTTCACAAAAAAATTACAGTTTTATATCTTCATGTTTGAAGCCTGAAATGTGGCAAAAGGTTGAAATGTTCAAGGGGGCCGAATACTTTCACAAGGCACTGTACATGTAATGATTATTAGATGAAGGCCAGGTGTGAATGGTTGACAGACAAAACAAGAAAACCATTGGTTAACGATGAAGTAATCTAGAAATTTTCCAGCTGAAGGCAAAAACATGAAACAGATCGGTAAATGTGTCACTGATCCACCCTGTCATGGCTTAAACATTACGAGTAGATGTGTTTTGTGTTTGGATGTGTATCATTTGTTTCCAATGATCTCTTGAAGACTGTGGGTCTCTCAGGAGACGTGTTTTCTGATTATGCTCAGCCAGGGTAATAGGGCTGTCCTCTTCAGTTCTTTCTTATTACGGTGCTTTTTTTACTTCAGCATTGACTTCAGTATGCGGAAGGCATGCACAATTGGATTCAGTAAAGTGATTAAGTTGCCTAGTATTGTCCATGCGAGTGTTCCCACCAAAAACTTTCACAACAAATCAAAAGTTTGAGTAGACAGAGCTGAAAAGTTCACGGGTGTTGTGTTAATGCCAAGTTAGCTGTTAGCAGAAAGGCAGTGATGTCTTTCTCTGCATGTTTAACTTTTGATATTTCACATGTGTGCAAAGTTTCATACAAACGTGTACAGATGTCTTTACTGTAGCCATTAATTTTAAAGACTGTGGAAGTCTAATTGTCTTTTGCATGATGAAGTAGTGTCCACTGAGACTAGAGGCCTATTCAGTTATATGTGAGCAGACAAGATTTTTCTGTACACATACAAATTCCTCCTGCTGGAATCATATTGATGCAGACATCAATAAAGACAACTGAGCTCAGGTTACAGCCATACTTTACAAGTTCAAACCTTAAAATGACCTCCTTGTAACAAAGATGGTGTATCGTGTGCAGTTTCATTGATTTTGCTCCACATGTCCTTCTTTCTATCAATCCCTTTGTTATAGGTTCATATTTGTGTCATCTGTCCTTAAGACTTTGTTCTAGACCTCTGTAGGCTCTTTGAAATTATTTGTTTTCAGCCAACTATAACCTTGCCATTATGTTTTTGCGGCTGTGACGTCCATCATTGTAATTAAAAATAATGAATTATATTTGAATGAGAGACAATTGTCATAATCTTTACATTCCCAGCTAATAATTATGTATTGCTTGTGGAAATGTTGTTAAAAAATCAGTATCTTA
The DNA here is from genome assembly GCA_016801145.1 of Umbra pygmaea. Lineage (NCBI taxonomy): Eukaryota > Metazoa > Chordata > Actinopteri > Esociformes > Umbridae > Umbra > Umbra pygmaea. The sequence continues at coordinate 12,398 of JACXGM010000526.1, forward strand.
TTTTGGTGCACAGACAATTAGCTTCTTTTATGAATAAGATGGACATTTTGACCAAACTTTTATTGTGGGTGGGTATGTGAGTCGGGTATGATGTGAGATCAGATTAATAGTGAGGGAATGCCTTACCAGTAAAAAGAAATCCACAATAATTCAAACAATGCCATTAAATAATGCCAGCTGCATGAATGTTCGAAAATAGGCTTTATACCCAAATTGCCTTGTGATTTGACGAGAACTGTAAAATGTTGCCAAAAAGGGGGTGAGACTGAAACAGACAGATACAGCTGTGGATATGTCAATTCAGGCTACAGCTGTAATGAGCCTGAAAAGAAGCATCAGACAGATGTCTTTTTGTAATTTCGGGTTTACTATTTGGATGCACAAATGATTTTTTGGAGTGAACAAAACAAGCACGGGCAGCCAACAGCAATGCCTAGTAAAGATATTGTTTGAATCTGCTGAAAACATTATTAATGGTTGTGTTCACGTATAACCAGAAGTCAGGTTTTATATGACACACACTTCAATGTCTGCATAGATCATACACGCAAAAAGGTGCTTGGAGAATTCTTCATGTTGCAAATGCTGATGAAAAACCAAAAAAATATTTGAAGGTCCCTTTAAATGTTTCCTAGAATAACTTTTGGTTAACTTTTGTGGTTGATATGTGAGGTGGTACTGTATGCTCTTTTTCAATGCGAATGACCATCCAAGAACATTCCTTCACGGCACAAAGTTCAACTTGCGACTATGGCTTTGCCTTGCTGCAACTTTAAATGCAAGATACAGTAGGTATGATCTCCCCAAGACATTGTGATTGATATTACACTGCTCATTCAAACAATAACTTATTCCTACACCTGCACTGAGGAGAATGCATTTTCCAGCATATAACCATGATCAAATTTACAGGCACCGGACCTTTCACAGAGACACTACCGCGCGACCAGTCCAATACATCCTGTCTAATAACGAGCCGTTTGTCATGGGCAGCGCTGAGACAAATTATGCCAAAGTGACTTAGATCATTGTGCTACTCACACATGTAATTGCAGAAAATGTGAACGTGTGAGGTTAACGATAATAAGCCAAAAAGTGGGACAGCAGAAATTAATTAGCCACACAAAAGAAATGGTTTAATGTGTTTTATAAAAAAAATAAAGGCACAAAATTAACAGTGTCATTGTTTGTTAATCCCGGTGAAATTTAATGTAATAAACTGTAAACAAAACATTGCACACTTGTGTTTTTGGTTGAGCTAGATTAGAGGAACATATCTAAAAAGCGTGGGTGCTGTGCTTTACTGTTAATGAAGAAAAACCAAAAATATTAATATCAGTAGCAACTTGCAATAGTGATTTATGGCCCTCGGTGTGATCTCTCAATAGCCCTGTTTTCTTCCACTCTCAGTGCAGCCTATCATCATCATCCTTGTCCCCTATGCTCCTGGAATTCTTACGAGACATAGAAGTGCAAATATTGTACAGAATCATTTTACCATCTAAAAAACTTTCAAATAGATTATCCATAAAAAGGACTAAATTGCAAAGCAGATGTAGTGCAGGTACCCACTTTATATCACTGACATTCGTGTTACACTTTAGCACTGTGCTTGACCACTGTGCTACTGCTGATTCCTCCTGCAAATTTGGCCACTTTCTCAACTTCCATGTTGCATTCATTTCAGGTAGCAACACCAACGTTTTCAATTATTTACAAATGCTCCCCGTGTTGCGCATGCCAGTGACAGCCCATTACATTACCCCAGAATGGGAGAATAAAAGTAGCCTACCATGCTACCAAAACACTCATTTCATTCAGTCACGTGAGCATATCACACTGAATGAGGCAGACATGCTGCTTTTTTAGCCAACTAGGAAGTGTGAATTAGATCTTTTAGAATTAAAGATATTTCCTCCATTATTTATTATTAGAACTTAAATCATCCTGAACACACATCCTAAGCTAGTTATGACTCAACACCTGGTAAATGTTCACTACCACATGGCTTTGACAGCATCAGTGTGTGGAACTTCACACTTCTATCACAACAGACAATGCCAGGAACATTATGAATGCTAAATATTGTGAATGCCATTTTATGTTATCCCTGTTAAAAAATTAACCAAACTGTGAGCCCAGAATCTCAATGCATGAACATTTACACCCTATGTAGCCACTAGTTTGTTCTTGTATTGACAGCTTTTTTAATCTGTTATTATTTAGAAGCAAGCAAGAGACAAGGGCAGTCTCAATGTCATAGTTCTCACACAGCAGCCTTTCTTCGACTCTCCAGCCCTCAGGGCCCACTCACAGATTACAAGACGCTTCAATCACTAACCTGACAACCCAGACTTACCCAAAGTCTGCCCAACTCTACTCAGAATGCCCAGGGGACAGTTCAGACAGTCACGACCACCAAGACATTGTCTACAAATGGGTGGATCTGCACAGAATGTGGATTTCCTGAGCTACAGCTTCCTATGTCTGACAACGGCAGATCCAGATTTTCTAAAGATCAGTGGTTCTGCACCAATCACTGCAGCAATATTTTCACCTTTAGGCATCAGAGCCAAATATTTACATGGGATGAAAGCTCCTGAATATGTTGGATGCATTTTCACATATTTTCCCAACCATCGGTGCTGATGTTGCGCCATCCACCCTTTAGATTATTAAATCAGGTTGGTTCATTTGCCTATTCAGATGATGAAGGTTGCAGTAACGAGGCACAGCCACTAGATACTGCTGCAACCTGAAATGTGACAATGCCCATTAGGGAATTAGTGGCCCTCAGCCTAATGCAGGAGTTTTAATATCTCACACATGAGGTTCGGCGCCTGCTGGTTTTCTGTCCTACCTCATCACTATTGCACCCACCTGGTGTCCCAGGTCGAAACAAATTCAAAATTAGAGGGTTGTGATGAAAGAAACAGAGTAGAACTGGCGTCGAGGTCCAGATTTTGTGATGAGTGTCCTAGAGGCAACAGAGTTTGAAATCAACTGAGTTTTTTGACATGTTCATATCTCAATATGCAGTAGTATGATTATTGGAACATTGTAGGAGATATTGGAGGACTAAGTCTTTCTGACAAAAGCTCAAGTATTATGGCAAAACCCAAAAGGAGCTCTCTTTGCTCCACTATCACCCTCATGCCTTGCTTTGCACATTCAACGCTTTCGTACTCCGTTTACTAATGTGTCCCAAAGCTGAGGGAGCGAAAATAATCAAGGTTGTAGGGAACTAGACTCTTCGATACCCACTTTGAGTGACTGTGCAATGATGCAGCCTCTGCTAACAATTATAGAAAGCAAAGTAGCATTCCATTATGCTTACACAATTTCACACAAAAGAATGGGTAGGTGTGCCTAACTTTGAGATGTTTTGTACACACAAAAAGAAATGTGAAACTGTTAATTATGTTCATTTAATCTTAAGCGACAGGAGAGAAGAGGTATTTATACATTATAAATCCAGTCTTAATTTATTAATTAATATTTTGCATCATTCATGTTATTAGTACAGTTTGTCCCAAAGTTAGTGTGTTTACTAAACCCCTAGCCACTCTGTGGGAATCACAAAAAATAATTTGTCAGCATTATGTGACCACAGAAGGCCCTCCAAGCCAGGACATGGGGGTCCTTTTGGGATTTAAATTAGGAGTCTGGGAAAAACTGAATCAAGCTGCCCAAAATTGCATGAGTTAGGGAGGACACTATTTTGTAAATTGAATTACGTGAAATGTGAACATATGAGAAGGTCAATTAGCCTTTCGCCGAGCCCCGCCCCCCTTAGTTAATGTTGCTACGTCCGACAAACAAATGGTCAAACACCCGACCAGTGCAACACATGTTAACTAATGTTGGTTAAAGCTAAAGGGCTCTTTAAATTTAGCTTAGAGAGTAGGTTAACATTCTGGCAATGATATCCATGGTAATCATAACTTTGGTCCAAGTTGTGTTCTTGCCTCTAGTTAGTAGATCTAGACAACATGGTAACTAGTTAGCTCTTAGCCTTACCTTTGAGCAGACGTATTTATGCTTCGTAATGTTAGACACATTTAACTGGGAGTGGAGCCGTCCACACTGTTTTATCCATTGTAGGCACCGCTCATGTTGTGTTTTCGGCTTTGGGAAGGGAAAGAACACAACTCCTCCAGACAATCTCTCGGGGTATCTAGTGTTCGATTTACAAACGCCGTTGGCGCACCACTTTACCGTCCTGCTTGGAGTCAATGTTTGTCGGACCTGCTCACATTGTAACGGTTGCTATGATGTGTGATTGGACAATGGCAGTTTTGGGGGAGGGGCCGGCGATACGTCAAGCTTGACCAGTAACACAACCTGGAACCTTTTATTTGTCTTCCGTAACCAGTGGGGTATTCTGGAAAAGCTGATTATCGAATTCTGTCAATCCAGAAATTTTGCAAACTGGGTATTTGGATCTGGCAAATGAGAGGTTGAAGTGCAGCCTGATCAGAAACCACTGCAACAAATGCTCTGAATTAAACCTGTTATCTACCTGCCAGGTCACCTTTTCCCATACAAGGGAATAAAACGTATAGCTTATACCAATCAGAATCAACCCTGGCATATAAACCAAACATTTTCTATTCTGACACAATTGCCTGTCACTTCACAGAGTGGCAACCTGTTACTGGACAACAAATAGATACTTTACTGTAAAAGCAAACTGTAGTTCTCCAATGTAGCCCAATGCAGTTTTGTTTTGACTATGCATTGCTTTGTAAATTTAATCATAATAATTTATGTAAGTCAGATTTTAAGCCAGGCAGAAAATAAATGACAGTAAATTTAAATATAAAATAGTCATATAGTAACACACATCCCCAGCAACCCAGGGTGACACAAACCAAACGCACCCCAATTTTCTCCACCACACCTGCACCTCGTCACTTTATCAGCACCTCTATATCTGCCCTCGGGTGTCCCACTGTGTGTGCTTTATTGAAACTGTGTACGTGTTCGCTATCCGTCAGTGTCCTTGCTTGTTAATGCAGTTGCGCTGTTATAAAGAGATTATTGTTACGTCCAAGTTGCCCCGCGTTTGCCTCCAGTTCCTTTTATCACGTCACGCAATCCTGGATTTTCTTTGAGAAATGGTATGGAATGGAAAAAAGGTGATTGGATTTGTGAAATACTGACAGGCCTTAACTAACCTATGGCCGAAAAGGTGCAACATTATCATCTTAAAATTGACCACTGACTGTTCAGGGAGGAAGATGAATCAGACTCTTCAAAAGTTCTTTACCCTTTGATCGGATGTTCAGAATTTGTTGGATGATTCTCAAGTATACACTTTAGAGCTGTGTTGTTTAGAACTGACAGCTGTAGTTGGAAACCCTAAACTCCTGAGTGGACTTTAATGATATATATGTGATATTGTCAAAGGATGGCACAATTGTTAGCTTTTCTCCCAGAAATGGACAGAATATCTCCCGTCATCCAATCTTGCAAAGTGGTGGCACTTGATTGACCCCTGTCTGCGTGGTCTGACAGAAAACGATGCCGTCTCGGTTGGAACAGTAAACACACTCAGCGAACTCCATTTCATGCCACAGGTAACAGCATTCTGAATTACTCTCTGTTTACTCTATTTACTGGCTATCAGTCCCTCTTTTGCCTCTAATCTCTTTTGTCACTTTTTCCTTTTCTTTATTTATACACACCACTCTCCCGCTCTTTGTCTATTTATATGTCTCACTCTCCCCAGATGCCACTCTTCATAGATACACAGCCATAGGCAACACTTTACTGTTAATTTAAAATTAATATGTGAGCCTGTTGGTCGGAAGGAAGAAGTACATTGTCTTGTTTCGATTATCACACCATTAATTTCCTGTCCCTCTCATGTCTTGAAAGCTTAATAAAAATTATTATTACTACTCAACTTTGGTTAGCTTCAGCAAACACCCATTGACATTGATTTGACACATTGTTTCAAAATGCAATGAGAACTAAGCCTCCTGGACACTTTTTGCTAAACATATTTGGAAACTGTATAAAAATCCCACTTCTTGTGAGTAAGACCTAGATATGTTTTCATTGGACAGCTGAGGACATGGCTTCTTAAAAGGCAAAGCTAGACAGCTGTTCATTCTGTTATTCTGCCCACCTTTTCTGTATGTAGTTATGTGATTGCATGATAATGCAATACATATTGTTCTTTGTTTTACTACTATTATTATTATTATTATTATTATTATTGTTATTATAATAATAATAATAATAATAATAATAATAATAATAATAATTATTATTATTATTATTATTATTACTATGCAGTTTTCACAATATTGATTCCATTCCAGCGGCAGCATATGCGTCCTAGTGCCTTGCAGTGCACTTGTTAATTTTTTATTGATTGGTCCCCAGTTATCTTTTTATTGCTGTTTTTAAGCAATTCATTTGCCCATTCAAAATGAATGAGAAATAGGTTCAACCCCTCTGCTGGTGTCTAGAAAAACATCAACAACAAGATTGCAGTGCGCACTAATGACACAACATAAAAGGGATGGCTAGCATGAATATTAATATCAATGACATGTTGGCATATTTTGCTGTTGCAGTTCCTACAAATTGTTTCTGAACACATTTGAGGTGAGAAATAAGCTATCCTGTTGCTGAATCTGCACTCGCATTAGATCTAATCTTTTTTTTAGCAAGTGGCAGGTTATGTGCTCGGTCTGTTTACTTTCACTTTCACCACCAAGGTAAGAGATTAGATTTCCAACATCTTAACCAAATTAAATCATTTGGCTGTGATTGTATTGTTAAATAATAGAGAAATAAACACTTATTTTTTCAGTATATGACAAAAACTGAAATGGAGTCTTTACTTGTCACACACTCTATTATCATTTTTAATTGATTAATATTCCCCTTCATTCCAAAATGCATTAGAAATGGAAGTTAATTTGTGCTCTATATAGACATGCAGTCTGTGTTTGTCTACCGAACTTGGCCAGCCAGAATGTGCCTGTATCATATCGTTCAAACGATATACCAAAATATACCAAAGTTGTGAACGTTTTTAAAAAGCTTTGATTTAACAACAGCTGGCGTATAAAAGCACATCTTTGCATTGATGAATGCATGGAAAATGATTTCAGATGATATTGAACAATCAGCATATTTGGCTATAATAATGTTGTGAAAGTTTAGAATTAATTGTCTTGTCTGCCAGAATCTGTTGGATGTCGTGCCCACTAATTGTTGGCTATTAGCCAAATCCTGATCTTCATTATAATGTAAAAAGAATACACTGTGTGCACAATTATTTGGCAAGTCAGTGTTTTGACCATATCATCATTATTATGCATATGTTCCAACTCCCAGCTGTATAAACTGGAATGTGTATTGGATTTAAGCATATTAGGTAATGTGTTTTCGGGGAATGAGGGGGTGTGTGGCCTAAGAAGATCAACACCCTATATCAAGGTGTGCATAATTATTAGTCAGCTTCTGTTCCTCAAGCAAAATGGGCCAAAAGAAGAAATTTAACTGACTCAGAAAAGTCAAAAATTGTAAAAGGTATTTCGTAGGGATGCAGCACTCTTTAAATTGCTAAGATATTGGGGCATGATCACAGGCTCATCAAACGTTTTGGTGCAAAAATTCAAGAGGAAGAACTGCACAAGATGTTCAGTGCTTAGAGACATGGCCAAGGTAAGGAAGGCTGAAACCCGACCACCACTGAACAAAACACATATGTTGAAATGTCAAGACTGGACCAAGAAATTTTCAAAGATTTTATGGACTGATGAGATGAGAGTGACTCTTGACAGACCAGATGGATGGGCCATTGGCTGGATCAGTAACGAGCACAAAGCTCCACTTCAACTCAGTCGCCAGCAAGGTGGAGGTGGGGTACTGGTTTGGGCTGGTATTATTAAAGATGAGCTAGTTGGACCTTTTAAGGTTGAAGATCAAACTTAACTCCCAAACCTACTGCCAGTTTTTAGAAGACACTTTCTTCAACCATTGCTACAGGAAAATTCTGCATCTTATAGGAAGACCATGATTTTAAGTACTCCAATGTGTGGCTAGCCAGTAAAGGCCTTAAAGATGAAAAAATAATGACATGGCCCCCTTCCTCACCTGACATAAACCCTATTGAGAATTTGTGGTCTCATCTTAAATGGTCGATTTACGGTGAAGGAAAACAGTACACCTCTCTGAACAGTGTCTGGGAGGCTGTAGTTGTTGCTGCACAAAAACTTGATTGTCAACTTATCACGAAACTGACAGACTTTATGAACGGAAGGCTTATGACTGTTATTGAAAAAAACGTGGCTATATTGGTCAATGAATTGCTTTGAAATGTCAGATATTTATTTGTGAATTTTGCACTTTAACATATGAAAATCAACAAGTGAGATGGGAAACTTTTCATTTTTCATTTAGTTGCATAATTATTCTGCACACTAATAGGTGCCCAACAATTGTGTCCTGAATATAGGTGTTTGTGTGGAGAGATTGAAGAGCGGACCATTTAGCATTCTTGTACTTTATTTGAACACTCCGAAAATCAAGATCACCTAAGATGACATTGGCTTCTACTGTACTGGTCGACTATGATGCCCAAACAAACAACAATACTCTACAATGCTAATCAAACACTCTAGTCTAATAACGCAGGACTAAGCGATTTAAGGTAACACTGGTAATACATAGGTTCAACTCTTCCTCAGTACAATTACTTACGACACGTTAACGTAGTGGAACATCGATAATTGTTCACTGACCTGGTGTAGGCTTCTCATAAGTACACTTGTCAAGGTGCCAAATGGAGAGTGGCAATAGAGCTCTTGTAAAATATTGCCCGGTAACATAACAGAGGAAAAACCTTAAATGTTGTGCGCCGCCTCCTCGGACAAATAATTTATAACCGTACTAATTGTTAAACCCTAACAGGTGTAGAGGTAATCACCTAATACACCACTCTCGTGTGTAATGACCATCTCCCCAAATTACCTGGCTATATACCATGGTGTCCGGAAGATGGTGCGCCACACCCATAAATAACTTAAAATGGGCATAACAGAACACACAAACGCAAGCCCCACATTTCAAACAAACCTCAAATCCGTTCAGCTCATGCCACGACTCCCGACCAGTCCCTGGGAGTCGTGACATACCTATTCAGGTTTGAGGTGTTTTCAAAGTTTGGATTGACCAAGAGCACTGTAGTTGTTCAATAATAAAATCAATCCTCAAGAATACAACTTGACTAACATTTGTGCACACAGTACATTGTGATGACTTATGAAAAACAGTTAATTTCAATGTTTTTTGGACATGTTAGCTAGCAAGGTTTTCAAGCCATGAATCTAAAGCTTACCTCGCCTGCTCTTTTGTGTGCTGCTGCACCCGTTACGTCTTCACATACAGTACTTTGCACTCCTATTTGGACTTGAAATTTAGTCAAGCAACAATTACTGTACAGCCTTAATAACAAGCAAATCAGCAGCTTGTTGACAGTTTAGTTGTCATTAATATGGTAAATGTTGACAACTGCTGATTTACCTAAAATAATTGATTACTATTTGAGTGGTTTATTACGAACCAGTTGATAAGTACGATAGCAAAAACTGTACTAAACTTCCTGAACTAATAACCTAACCTAATATTAATGTTATAAGCCACTCTATACATTTGTTATTGGAGTGAATTCAATTTTTTGAGGTGTGTGCATTTGGTGTGTGCATTTTCCAGGTCTATAGTGTGTGATATGTCATTTTAATGCTTGGGTAAACAGAATCATTTGGCTAACTAGTTATAGGATCAGCTAACTCTTTTGTCTTGAAACTGAAATGATATTTTATCATTCTGCATTAGGTTTTTAAATTATGTTTTGTTAATCATTGGTAATCACAATTACATGTTTTGGACACTTTCAATTTATTTAAATATATTATTGTATAGTATAATAATTAGTTCTATTAGATTTTATTGAATGCAACCAATATCTGCAGGTAATGTTTAAATAATAGTTAATAGATGTTCCTCTGTTCAGAAAACATAACATAGATTAGGGCTACTATACAGTAAGCTCACTATGGGATAGTATAGTACTCAATGGTATTTTGTATACAGGTACTATAATATTACTATAAGATTCCAATAAGATTTCTATAGTTTTTCCCAATTTACTATAAGAATCCTTCAGGATTTTTTAAACTTCTCAATGATATTACTATGATATTCTTCTATAATAATCCTATAGTAATCACATTGAAGTTTCTCAAAAATGGAAGCCATTCTATTTGAAATTGTTGTCTGCTTACAATGTGCTGTGTATTGGATTGTTGCATTATTATTATTGTTTGCTTATAGATTTTTGGGAGGACATTTACAAATCAAATGAATTATATTGATCATGATAATTAGTAGTAGAAGTTATAGGCTTATATAGATAGGATACCTGGAAAAAAACACTAAAATAGGCCTCTGTTCAATTAGAGCCTTGTGAGTCTCACGAATGCTCACTTAACTCCTACTGGTGTTTTTTTTTTCTCATTACAAATCCCTTCGATTTACCCCACATTATTTAACCAAATACTTAAGCCTTGTTTGTTGTGTAATGCTATTTATATGGGATTGCATGTTGTACAGAAGCTTAAGAGGGCAGTATCTCAGGATATCTGATACAGCCAGTGAACTAGTGGTTCAAACTGAATCGATGCCAATGTGCCTCTCGTGGATTTGTCACATGTAGTTAAATAAGCCGTATCTTGGTGTTTTGCCAGGACAGGGATAAAAAATGCCTCCTTGAATTCATAGACAGAGAACAGGGAAATCCCTTGTTTAAAGCCCTACCAAATTAGTCTAGAACATGTATTTGCTCTGTTATTTGTTACCATGTTAATGTGGAATCATTGGTCAGTTTTAGTAGCTCAGTATGAGAGCCTGGATAGTTATAGGTGATGTGGATAGTGGGTTGCTCACCCTGTTAACATAGGCCCACTATGCCACATGTGGGACCCTGGGCTGCCTGGCACATCATCAATACTGTAGGGTGCTCTGTCAGCAGTGGGGAGGTGACACCAAGGTTAATGATGAGGCCTGACTGGTATTTCCTAAGCAAATGCTTTACCATGAGTACCAAGAAGCACTCTACAACCAAAATGGATCTTGTTTTCAGTATTTCTATGGTTCTGTGAGGTATAATGGGCTTATAGTCATTGCTTTACAGGACAACTATTTTATACTGGCCAGGGGTTTCGATCCTGGTCAGGGCATAACTGAACATACCCAGAACTCCAGCATGGGGGGGAGCAAATTATTTCTGTGCTGCCTTTTAAGGAATTAGAAAAGTCTGATTATTTACCTTGCCACATCATTCTCCAGCACCTCTTTGTGTGCAGATAGGGCAACTGTTAGGGCAACTGTTAGTTCAATCGTGGAATATAGTTGGATGTGTAATCGTTCCGGATGTACATACACTGACTAGACGCTTGAGTGTTGAACGCGTAGTGGGATCAGAATCAGCAGGAATTGGACTTGACCAGCTGGGAGCGGAAGAAAAATGTGTAAATAAACAAATTACAAAATTAAGCCATTTGGGAGATTCTGTAGCCATGTGTCAAAACGTTTGGTTGTCTGATGAAACCAGAAAAATTGTATCCTTAATGTGAAACGTGGTGAAAGCATCATGTTATGGTTATGTTTCTCATTGTCAAATCGATGTAGCGATTTACTGAAAAGACTGTACAGTAGGAAGCAGAAGATGGGGAATCAGTACGAATGTGGACCGCGGTTAGGGTCAAAACAACACGAAGCAATGGAGTTGTATTTTCTAACAAAATATGAGAGTCTTCATTCATTATTAGGCATACAATGTTACTCAGCATGTAATCTGTTTGGCTTGCTCATTTTAGCTAATACTCTTCCTGACTAAGATGTTTAGCTAATGTTATTTACCTGACTAGCTGGTTACCTGTTTGATCTGTGTGGCTAGCTAATGTAAGCTAATAATAAGAAGGACTAAGAAAATGTTTTGTAATATTTTGCTAATATTAGTTGCCCCGCTAAGCAGTTTGCATTGTTACTTTAGCCTAATATTAATCCACAAATAACATTACTTTGTAGTTGGCAAGGAAATGTATAGTTTAGCTAGTCATGCAAATTCCTAATATACAGTAGGGATATACACTCACCTAAAGGATTATTAGGAACACCCGTTCAATTTCTCATTAATGCAATTATCCTCTCAACTAATCACATGGCAGTTGCTTCAATGCATTTAGGGGTGTGGTCCTAGTCAAGACAATCTCTTGAACTCCAAACTGAATGTCAGAATGGGAAAAAAAGGTGATTTAAGCAATTTTGAGCGTGGCATGGTTGTTGGTGCCAGACGGACTGGTCTGAGTATTTCACAATCTGCTCAGTTACTGGGATTTTCACGCACAACCATTTCTAGGGTGTACAAAGAATGGTGTGAAAAGGGAAAAACATCCAGTATGCGGCAGTCCTGTGGGCGAAAATGCCTTGTTGATGCGAGAGGTCAGAGGAGAATGGGCCGACTGCTTCAAGCTGATAGAAGGGCAACTTTGACTGAAATAACCACTCGTTACAACCGAGGTATGCAGTAAAGCATTTGTGAAGCCACAACATGCACAACCATGAGGTGGATAAGCTACAACAGCAGAAGACCCCACCGGGTACCACATATCTCCACTACAAATAGGAAAAAGAGGCTTCAATTTGCAAGAGATCACCAAATTTGGACAGTTGAAGACTTGAAAAATGTTGCCTGGTCTGATGAGTCTCGATTTCTGTTGAGACATTCAGATGGTAGAGTCAGAATTTGGCGTAAACAGAATCAGAACATGGAACCATCATGCCTTGTTACCACTGTGCAGGCTGGTGGTGGTGTAATGGTTTGGGGGATGTTTTCTTGGCACACTTTAGGCCCCTTAGTGCCAATTGGGCATGGTTTAAATGTCACGGCCTACCTGAGCATTGTTTCTGACCATGTCCATCCCTTTATGGCCACCATGTACCCATCCTCTGACGGCTACATCCAGCAGGATAATGCACCATGTCACAAAGCTTGAATAATTTCAAATTGGTTTCTTGAACATGACAATGAGTTGTACTAAAATGGCCCCCACAGTCACCAGATCTCAACCCAATAGAGCATCTTTGGGATGTGGTGGAACAGGAGCTTCATGCCCTGGATGTGCATCCCACAAATCTCCATCATCTGCAAGATGCTATCCTATCAATATGGGCCAACATTTCTAAAGAATGCTTTCAGCACCTTGTTGAATCAATGCCACATATAATTAAGGCAGTTCTGAAGGCGAAAGGGTGTCAAACACAGTATAGTGTTGGTGTTAGTATGGTGTTCCTAATAATCCTTAAGGTGAGTGTATACTGTTGAATCTATGTCTTGATGGTAAATGGTAAATGGACTGCATTTATATAGCGCTTTTTCTGACCAACAATGGCCACCAAAGCGCTTTACATTGCCTCACACTCACCCATTCATTCACACATCGACGGCGGTGTCAGCCATGCAAGGCGCCAGCCAGCTCGTCGGGAGCAGCTGGGGTTAGGTGTCTTGCTCATGGACACCTCGTCACTTGGTCAGGAGGACCCGGGGATCAAACCACCAACCTTCCGATTGCTGAACAACCTACTTGACCCACTGAGCCACTGCCATTGATGCTGGTTTTCTGTCTAGCCTAGTCTTGTCTGACCCTTTAATTTAGGCCAGTGTGTCAGTATGGGATTACAGCCATATAGTGTGTGATGCATGCAGAGATGTTTAAACAGTAGACCCATCCACATAGCTACTGTTAGTGTGGGCAGGAGTGATTAAAACCCTCTCTCTACATGTGCCGTCATATCAGCCAAGTGTGATCAGGAAAGGTTTACAGGAAAGTTTTGGTAAATGCTTTTCTTTCCCTTACAATAAAACATAACATGGCTTTAACATAATGCGCTAGTTTAAGAAAAAATAGATTACGGTCAAATTCTAAAATTCTTATTAATTGACATCAGTTGCAGAGTATAATGTGATTTTAATTTTGACAACACTCATTTTTGTTTCCCTGTAGTATTTTCAAATAGCGCAATTTAAAATTCTCTGGCTTTATAAATAGTGTCACTCTGTCATCCTCCAGCTGTCTATATTGTCTTCATTTCCTGGCCTTTTTAGCATTTCTAAATCTTTAAGTGACTTATAACCCAGATAATGTGGAAAGAAAACTTTAGCATCAACTTGAGTAATGAGGCAAGTTGAAAGACGATGCTGCCCTAGTCCTGTGTGTCCCAACGGGTCTTCGTAAGTCCTGCCCTCAGCCAGGAAGTCAGTGTGTCAGATGTTTTATTCAAGACAGCTGGGTGTGTGTTTGGCACCTGGCTGGTTCATCTGGGGTCTGGATGTCTGTCGTTCTCTAAAAGGAGGTCAAAATAGCTCAGTGGTACAAACCTGTTGGACCAACATAGACCTACATCAGACAGCCCAGACACCAGTTACATAAGGACGCTAGTCTGTTTCTTCACCCCTCTGTCGCTTTTTGCTCAGATGAAAGGCAACGGAAACTTTCCGCTAGGGGAACATTGGCTGACATCCAAAGTTTATATCAAAGCATGAGGTCTTTTTGTGAGTCTGTTGAATTGATCAAATAATTTGCCTTCTTTTTTTATCTGGGAAGAAATGTGCGTCGGTCTGGTAACCACTGTTGTCTGTTCTTCAGTTGTTCTTGCCAATGCCACAATAGAACTTAGCAGCAGATCTGACATTCCATCTACAACAATGCTCTTTTTGCGAATAACAATGAATAGAAAATGTTATTTTGTGTGTAAAATTTAAATATTATACTGTATTTTTCTAGAACTACAGTAGTACATACCCGATAAGCCCTCAACGGCATTCACACTCATCCAAGCTAGATTTCAATTGTTTAGATCCCTGTTGGCCTGCAAAGGTTAATTTTATAACACAGGAAAATAAGACAGTCCTTATTATCTGTTCATTGGCCACTCAAAATTTAACTAATTACAATTTTTGTTGCCTGAGAGATGAGGCTGGAAAATTGTAATCACTTTGGTCAGGGTCAGAGTGGGACTAAAAAAACAGCCCAGGACTTTAAAACGCAGAACGGCCCATGACCCGTGTACAGGTTCTCGAATACAAATAAACACACCATGCACAATATGATACTAAACTATGATGCAGTGCCATCATTGGCTGCTAACAAAATCAGACCTAATTACACAGTATTTAAAGGGGCTATATGGCATTCAAGCCATAACCTCAGAATTATTTTCTCTGAAGTGAACAGCTTACAAAATGTTTTCCTGATAAATCAAAAATCTGAAAAAAGGATGTACTGTATACAATAAAGTTTCCCTACAATATGCCATGCTTTGTAACACACAAAAGCACATAATATTTTCTCTTTCTCTTTCTCTCTGCTCTTTGTTGATGCATCTGCTTTTTGAATTAGCAAAAGAAAAATAATCAGTTAATGCTGCACTATGTAACATTTCAATCATTTGTCGGCCTAACATTTACATAGATATTTAAAAATATTTTTTATATAAATATATATTTAGTTTAGTTTTACCGTTATTTTACCAGGCACTTTCTCATTTGCAGCAACAGCCTGGGGGAAGGTAGGGAGATAGGGGAATGAATGAGCCAATTGAGAGATAGGGATGATTAGGTTGCCATGATGGTATGAGGGCCACTCTTACAAATAGTGCCATGGGATCTTTAGTTACCACAGAGAGTCAGGACACTCGTTTTAATGTCTCATCTGAAAGACGGCACCCTACACAGGGCAGGTGTCCCCATCACTGCCCTGGGATATTGGGAATGATCTTTAGACCAGAGGGAAGAGTGCCCCCTACTGGCCCTCCTACACCACTTCCAGCAGCACTGGCCTCCCATCCAGGGACTAACCAGGCCCAACCCTGCTTAGCTTTATAAGCAAACCAGCAGTGCAATACAGGGCTCTATGCTACTGGCCCATATATATGGTTTTACTGAACATAGGAATAATACAGCGACAAAATAACCAATTTCCTGAAAATGCACATTGTTATTTTGTCTATAATATGCATTTGTTTGTAGTTAGATATTGTGAAATGTCAATTTTGCTATTCTATTATTGTGTGTATGTTCTATTATTTAAGAACCCTGGATCCAATATGCAAGTTCCTAACATTTACTAGTCCTGAAACATCATTTTTGAAGTTCATTTATTTTCGAAAAAGTTACATAGTCCAAGTTTTAACAATGATTAACGCTCAATCAATTGAACTAACTAATTTGCGTATAATAACCCTGTAAATTTATATTCTATTGACTGCAGTTGCATTGCTGCCTCTGTCATCGTCTCTGACCTGGTCCGTACCGCCACCGTCACATTAGCCTCCATCTCCTCTGTTTTCTTATTACCAGCGTCACCTGTGGCTGCTTCATATGCAGAACAGAAAAACAAAGACATAACACATTTATTATTTAAAGCCATGTTGTGCGTATAGCTGTGTAAAAGAAAAAGGAGACCACTGCAAATGTTTCTCTTAGAAAGCTTAATCAACCCCCAACATCAATATGAAAGACTGGTGAAGAGCATGCTAAGACGCATGAAAAACAATTACTTTTCTGAACTCTTCCTAAGTTAACACATTCGTATGGTGTTGTTGAAAAATACATATGAACTTATTTTTAAATTATTTGAGGTCTGACAACATTGCATATTTTTTCTTATTTTGACCAGTTGTTATTTTGTGCAAATAAATGCTACAGTATGAATGACAATGGAATTTGGGAGAAATGTCCGTTTATGGAATAAAACAAAATGTGTGTGTATACATACATATACATAAGCTACACCTAGTCTTCTTTCCCACATTGCGAACCAAATTTTAATTGGCTAAATGTACAAATATTTTAAAAATAGAAACATAATATCAATTTGATATCAGAATTTTCTAAATGTAGAAAGTGCTGCTTATAACATAGAAAAATTATAACGTACTAACAGAGACATTATTTCAATGGCCCTTGGCATCAAGCAACTTGAATGGAAAAACTCTGCACTGTTTCACTCTGACTCACTCCTCTCCCAATCCACGGGAATTGCCGGAATCCGGAAGACAAGCATGCATCGACCTATTGCAGTCTTTAAAATTGAACATACTGTTCTGATGCCAGCATGCAAACTAGCACACTCTACAAGCACGTCCACATGTGAGATACTTGGGGTGAATGTAGCGGGGCTATGCAAGTTCTCCCTAAATACGACTTTAGCCCCCTCTCTGTCACCAGGAGGCAAGACCATTGTACATATGGCTTTACTCTTCTGCTTAGCTCTCAACGGAGGCGGTCGCATTTTCTCCCTCCCCCTTCCCGTATTTCCCTGCTTGCTCTTCTTGTCTCGTATTTGTGTTGTTGAGAGACTCTCGTAGCACTGCTTTCCTAACTAAGGAAATTATGGATTTGATCTACTGGTCTCTAAACGCAATAGACACCATATTCTCAACGAGAAGCTTGGGTTCGGGGGAACCTAACTGCCCTGCCGGAACGTATGCAGCTGGGAAACGATGGATATGGGAGAGGTGGCGGGTCGTGTGTCTGGCGGCTCTTTCCGTGGAGGATGTTGAAGGTATCTACCTATTCGGAACCATGATAACAGGTCTTCTGCTGATGGGATTAGGCGTTGCCCTGGTTTATTATGAAATGAAGAGGACGGTGACAGCTGTTCATAGCCCCACAGGGCTGCCCGTCATGATTGAAACAGTGGGCAGAGCTATCTGCACTCAGACTGGGTCTATAGACCACAAGTTGGTTAACATCATGGAAAAGCTCACAGTTTTGCAAAGGAAAATGGATCGTTTCAGAGACCAAAATGGACCAAATTGATTCAAGAGGGACCAGCTGTGCAAAGTGAATGCGGCTGCTTACCCCAAGAAGTCAACAAATCTTATCTATTTCGGCTCCCCACATCCGGCCTTGGACAAGGCGCCGTTGGAATACAAATCCTTCCGGATAGCGTTGCAGTGAAATGCTCTTGTTTTTGTTCCCTCCCCCATCACCAGACACCTGGTGATTGTGACTCTGTCTGGGACATGACCAAGGTTGTCTCCATATCAACATCGGACTTGTCACTTTGGGATTGTAACTAGACACAAATCTTCAGGCCTACACACAAACGAACTCTCACACATATGTACTGATACATCTCCCCCATCCCCCGCCTTCACAGCTTCATATTTGGCCACCTGACAGACGGGTCTGTGACCAGTGCCTCGAGGCTGTAGGACCGGATGGCTGCCTTGTCTGGTTCTGGCTATCTCATTCCCCTTTTTCCCGCCCCCACCACAATCTGTTGCAAGTTCCTGTAAGTCTTGTTCAGAGTGTACTGATTGTGCTAAAGTTGCTGAGGTGTTTTTCATGTTACCACACTGTACCCCCGAAGGGGCATAATATGGGGCTGCGTTTTTTTCATCTCCTCGACTTTCCTTATGTAATGCTGTATTGTTTTTCTAAATCCCTGTCTTCCAGTTCTGTCTACCCCCTCTAAAGTTTGATGTTTGTTGTATGAACAGGTTGATGGCTAATTTCGCTGGTACTTGTGACTAAGTGACAATAATGGCTACTACTTACTACAGCTGTGCTGAGCGGCCTCGTGGTCAAAGGTCCCGGCAAAGTTGGCATGGCTGTCTTGGCCTCCATGGCTGGCACGGGCTTCTCCCTTTCCCCGCCACTTTGATTTAAAAGTGGCTCAGTGGGTCAAGTAGGTTGTCTAGCAATCGGAAGGTTGGTGGTTTGATCCCTGGGTCCTCCTGCCCAAGTGTCATGGTGTCTAAGAGCAAGAAACCTAACCCCAGCTGCTCCCAACAAGCTGGCTGGCGCCTTGCATGGCTGACACCGCTGTCGGTGTGTGAATGAATGTGTGAATGTGAGGCTCTGTAAATTGTTTGTGGCCATTGTAGGTCAGACAAATGCCTTATATAAATGCAGTCCATTTACCATTTTTATTTATTTAAAACTGTGCACTGGCAAAACCACTTTCTAATATCCATAATCTACACTGCAAAATTGATAACGCTGTACAAGCCTAATTATCTTATATTAATCCTTGGTAATATTTTTTGAATTATTTACCTATTCTGACAGACTATTTACCTTGCTTTAATGCAATAATGTATAAGTAGTCACTGGATGAATGTAGATCTAAACCTTCTCACAACGAATACTCATTAGCCCACTTATCGTAGGACTTACACGGAGAGAGTGGCCAATAAGCTCTTGAATTACACCTAACCAAAACATTGGACCGTTTAACAGAATGTAGAATACATTAATAATGTTTATATTTGGTTGCATATCCTTTGCATGCTACCCTGGAAATCCAGAGTTCTCGCGAGAGCACAGTTTGAATTTGCTCAGCAAGTTACTCTGGCACCGAGTCATTCGGCTCATTAACTATGCCCTTGTAGCCGAGCTGCACCAATCACATCGGTGTATCTGATATAGGCGTGCCAGAAGCGTGTTAATCAGATGACGACAGCGCTGCGACCTCGAAGTCATTAGTAAACATTGTAAGATCGCAATAACACCAGTTGTTTAAAACGGCTTTGGCCACTACAATGAACGAGATAGACTTGGCTTTTTGTCTAAAAGAGGGACAGAAGACGGTGCTTGAATTGTTCCTTTTTAGGAAGGCCT
>JACXGM010000526.1:32214-71069 GCA_016801145.1 Umbra pygmaea
TGCAAGAGTTTAATCTACCAGTTAGCTCCGCCATAGGTGCTTAGCGAAAAACCACTGGTGATAGGTCGTAGTTATATCCAATTGCGTACAGTGAGATTTTCAAATGCATACTTGGTGCCGCCCCTCGAGCTGGGTCATTTTCATTACTAGATCCCAGACCCATATCTCCTCCGGATTTGGGTCTGGATTTTTCCAGGCTTTTTGCATGCAATGACTGCTTGAAGTCTGCAATGCATCGATATCACCAAATGCGTTGCAGACTTCCAGCAGTCATTGCATGCAAAGGGTATGTCACCAAATATGAACAAATATTACTTTATTCTACATTCTGTTCAACTGTCCTTTCTGGTGCCCGAAGGTGGGTGGAGCATGTACAAAAGGTGCTGTCATCTCTAAACGGTTCATCTGATATATATAAATATACCCTCAAATTAAAGCTGACAGTCTCCACTCATTCTCACTCATTCTTTCAAACTTAAAGTGCTATAGTACATAACCAAAATAACAAAAAATGGTCAGTGTCATTTAATTATGGTGCTCACTGTAAGAAATTCAGTAATGAATGGCATTTAATAGACACCGTAATAATCAATCATACTGGCATAATGATCAATAACATCTTTGAAATTTAAAATACACTCTTACAGTAGCAACTTTTGTTTGCTCCTTCAAGAGGGTCTTGGACACAATATTGAATTAAACCTCTCTATTGCAGTCCATCTTTGTGACACATACTGGAGAAGCCATAAACAAGCGTGTAGAGAAAAGCTTGAGACCTCTCTGTCAATATTGGCCCTCTGTCTCTTTCTACATTTGAGTTGCAGACTGTGGATGAGTTAGCACAATCATTTTTTTTAAGTTAGCATATCATTTTTTATGTCCACCGTTGAAAGCAAATTGTGCTTTGAAATTTAACTTGACTTAATGGGATTTGGCCATGAATGGCTGTGTTTACCACATTATTCAAAGTCTGACATTACTTTTAAATCAAGTGGTTGATGAATGTAGACTGGGAGCTTAGCGGGGTGATTTCTGAACTGTCTCATCTCTTTGATCATAGTGGTAACAGGAGAGAAAAGCACCAGTTTCATGATTGGCTGATTATGTTGTGAGCTAGAAACGATTGCCTGGCTGTTCCAAGGGCAGTGTTTGGAAACCCTGGGTTAGTTCTACCAAATGTACCACTATTTAAAGTGTAATAAACCAAACAGGAGTTTCGTTCCAGTCAAGATATCAAGGAAAATGTTTGACACATCAAACATTGTCTTTTTATAATACTGCTAATACACTAAAGTGTCCTCTTGCATTTGTGATGGTCTCCCCTGCTGAATTGTCGGTGGCTCCATTCAAATGGCTCTGTTTTTTTAGTTTCCCCGGATATTTCAGTGACGTCACTTCTAGGAATGAGCAAGTAACTCAGCTGAAACAGGTATCCAGTACCGGTAATGTACTTATATTCAGAGCACGAGTATCATTCAAGTGAAATGTGTCAATATCTATAAATTCCTTATTGGCTAGTACTACCACTGCTAGCTGTGTCTGTGTTCCCATTGTTTTGTGATAGGCCAGCTACACACAGAGCTCTGCCTCCTTACCTACACAGACTGCTACAGATCTACTGCCCACACACAGATGACGTCTCGTCTTCCCACAAGCAGCCTCTCTTGGCGAAACTACACCGGATACTTTAGGAGTGTGTACTTTCATAGCACTGTCAAATTTATGTTGCGGTGTTGCACGTCAGTAAAGCAAGAGCAGACATTTTCTTTGGTTTTACTTACACATAATTCACTAGTGTCGACAACTACAGTACACACAGAGCATTAAAATAAGGCTGCCCTGTTCTATATTTGAAATAATACAATATATTAATCAGTCTCAATATGAGGGTAAATAAACTTTTTAAAACAAATACATTCATAAAGAATAGCATTTTTGATGTTCATTAATGTTAAACAGGCGGCTAGAGAGCTGGCATGTCAGGGGAGAGAGAGAGCGCTAAGCTCCTAAAAGGGTCTGGGTGTAGAGGGCACTGTCAGCCCGGGCAACACAGTTCTCGAGATAGGGTAGGAAATGTTAGATCAGTTGAAAGGTCGACCTGATGCCAAGGAAGGTATACTTTTTTATAAAAAGTATGTAAAAAGCTTTGTCTACAAAACAGTTAATTGGAAAGACTCCTTAGAGAATTGCCTTTATTACAGGGCTTCATAAACTGCTTTGCTTCACATAAACCATTGTTAAACAAAACATTGATTTCCCCAGCAAGTAGTCCTCATATCGATTTATGATAATATTCAGGTGAGCTAAGAAATATTTGTCTTCCACTTTCTGTAGCCATAGTTTATTTCAGTTTTATTAGAAGATTCAAAGTCAATAATGAACCTTTCAGCCTGTGCAAGGAGGATTTTAGAATTGTTTTAAGTAGTTTTATAATAATTGAGCTTGTTTGGAAATATATATTGGATTACAAAATTATTTTAGTAAAAATAAGTAATCATAAATATTATAAATTAAAGCTTTCAAATATATATGTACAGTTTTGTGAGGAATATTGAATTACAACTTTATCAGTGTGTGCAGCAACAGCAGTCCCCTTTAAATAACTGCTAAATATAAACTAAACAAAATGTATGCTACAATCTAGAACCCATAACAAACATGAAATAAATTACTACTCTTGAGGAATCAAAAATAGATCTTATAAATATCTTTACAAAGTCAGATTAGGTGAAGTGAAGAGTTGATGATGTTACAAAAATAATAGCCTGTCTGTATTTTGGTAGTAGAACATAGTCTAATATCCGTTTTAGATTACATGGATCTGATTTATATGCACACAGCAGTATCTGTTTTTAAACCATTAGGTTAAATACCACTCTGCCTCATTTTAAGTTGTGTGAGACAACGGGATGAGCCTCTGTAAGGAGAGGGCAGCATTATCTTCTTTTCATTTACAAAGTACTCATGCAGAAACCTCCAGTATATCTGACTTCATCTATCAAGGTTAAAAGAGTAAAATGCAGCTCAATAACAGGATGTGATAATACTAGCTATGTCCACATTCACCAAAACTGCCTTATTGTTGTATGTCTCACACAAGTGGAATAGTTGGAATGAGCTTTTTAATTGTCTTGAGTAAAAATGTGTACAACATAAAGTGTCAGTAAGGCGTTGGGCCACCACGGACTGCCAGAACCGTTTCAAAGGAACCCTACTGGAGGGATGGAACACCAATGTTCCATAAGCTATTCCCTCATTAGGGTTTTTGATGATGGTGGTGGAGAGTATCTATCACGTGATTCCAAAACCTCCCATAGCCTTTCCATCGGTAGATATCTGTTACCTGCAAAGGCATTTATTTTCATGGTCCTCGAAATATCCATTGATCCCCTCATGAGTAAATATTTTAATGATTGTCACCACCACTGTCTTATGAATGATCATGTTTGAAAAATAGTACTCGTTTTAAAAAGTTTGTCATTCCTAATTCAAGGCCCTGTTTTGAGGTTCTTTTCCTCAAGAATGGAATAATCTATGTTTGCTATGAATCCTGGAATTGTA
Organism: Umbra pygmaea; assembly: GCA_016801145.1. Classification (NCBI taxonomy): domain Eukaryota; kingdom Metazoa; phylum Chordata; class Actinopteri; order Esociformes; family Umbridae; genus Umbra; species Umbra pygmaea. The sequence continues at coordinate 35,776 of JACXGM010000526.1, forward strand.
TTTCATGGTTTTACTGGAAGACAAATTTAGCTGCTTTGAAAGTATTTTTCATGTGCTTTTCGGTTGGTTTGTGTGGGTTTGAAGACCATTTCTTATCAAAACATTGATTATCTATACAAGGCACACTTTCAAAAGAGAATGTGTTCTGAAAGATTTTCCCTGCCAAAGGAAAATAAATAAACGCATCATCATTGCATCTTCCACTCTAGTCTTTGGGGACTTAGACAGTAAAGGAAAATCAGCACAGTGCTGTACAAATCATTTGGCCTCATTTTACAAAGGTGCAAGCTTGTCTTACCCACAACACTAAGTACAAAGAGGATAGAAAGTCAACATTTTTCTTTAAGAGGGATTAGTTGAATCTAAAATACATGCCAGTGAAGTCTGTTCCCACGGAGTAAAATGGTCTTTTCCAATAAAGTTTTTGATGATTTGAAATGACAACAGGGCATCAAGTAAAGGGGAGTAATCAGTGTGTATATTTATAGGAATACAGTGTTATGCAGTGACCTCCACTACTATAAAAAGTAAAGGCGGAGTCAGCAGGGTGTGTATATTCAGAACCGGTCGGCCCAATACGCTCACTACGCACGTTGCGTAGGGCCCCGCAAATTTCGCAAGGCCCCGCCTCCCTCGTGTCAAAGCGAGTTTCAACTGTGAGAGGATGAAGCGGAGTAATCCATCTGGTCACGACAAAAGGGGGGGAAAAAAACAAGAGTGAAAAACAGGAACAGCAATCAGGTAGACTTTTGTTCTCTCCTCTTCAAGTTTAAAGTCAGCAACTACTGTAACATAATGTTAAATTGATATGCTATCTTGCAGTGCATGTCGTTCTAATCTATATGTCTTGCAAAAGTAGCTGGGCAGCAGAGCTGTAAAGTAATACATTCGTAATTTTATTACTGTATTAAAGTATTTTGCATGGGTACAACACAACATTTTGAACAAAAATGACACTTTTACTTCATTACATTTTCCCCAACACCTTCGTTACTCGTTGATGTTTTTTGTCTAAAAAGAGACATGTGGAGTGAGCCCTGGCGCATTTGGTTGTGTCAATTCTGCCTACAACATTTGATAAACTATTCAGCATATATTATACAGCAGTTATTATTGGTTGTATTCTATCGGACACCTTGCTGTGGATAAAATAAATGCCTAAATAAAACCATGCATAAGCACACGCATAAGCTCACATAATGCGTGTCAAAAACAAATCAATGTGGAGGAGCTGCCAGATTGAGATGGAAGACCCCTCAAAAAATACCAACATGTTCCCAATGTGGAAGATAGACAGTCTCCGCTTACTGTAACTGAAGTATGATTATACCTACAAAATGTCATTAGACTTTTTACATGCCACTTCTCAACTGCGCTTCACCCTGCAAAAAAATATTTACACAGTGAAATGTGCGCGTAAAGATTGCATTACCAATTGATTTCCATTCAGATCCAAACATCATGTTTGCTGTGTTCTATTATTAGAGAAGTTATATTAGAGATATTTAGGCCATTAGGTCAACAGAGATAATAAACTAGAGTACTAAATCAATAGGTATCATGTCCTTCATACCTAAAACCTAATTTCCATTTTGCAACAATATGATATTTTTGCTATGGCTACCCATACATCTGGGCCCGGTTCCCCGATAACGTTCACTCTTAGCCCGCTAAGACGATTCAAAAAGATATATCTTACCGAAGTTGTTTATGTTCCTAAGTGTGTTCCCCAAAGTCTCCCTTAGGAAGCTTCTTAACACGCTGCCTCTTAAGTGCGACGTTACAAAGGCGCTGTCCCAAGGGAAGGTGCTGAATGTGTTGTCATCGATTGCTCAGGAATCGATTTTTCAGTTCACGCGAGGTTCAATACGGTGTTAAGAAAGACAACACGTAATATGTAAATGAAACATTTCTCAAATTATTCCAGTAACATTTATTTTAGCATAGTTGAAGTTATCAGTAAAATATAGACTTATTAATTCAATTATCAAATTGTCAGTAATGTGTTCATACGATATGTTGTGACTGGTAGAAGAACCGGGTATCCCTCGCTAATCATTCACCCTCCTCATCCGCTTCCACCTACTCCCCCTCCGGAATAGGTGCGCCTCCTCGCACAGCCATGTTATGGAGTATGGCCGTTGCCACCGTAACTGCGCAAGAGCTGTGAGGCTTCATGTGCAGTCCTCCTGCCGACTTGTGCAGGCACCGAAAGCACAGCTTTCAGATTCCAATTTCACACTCGACAACGTTGCGTGTGCGAACGTGTGCAACATTGTAGGCTATTTCAGCCCGAGTCTGTGGGTTGGTCAGCGGTGTGAATAAATATGTTCTCAGAGGGTATCTACTATCCCCGAGGAACAGGCTCTGACCAAACCCCTCTCCGCTTGTTCACCCACAGCAGAATTGCCCCAGACAAAACTGTCGTGGTTGCTGCCTGGCCACCTTGCCACCAGGTCGGAGATCACACCCCTATGGTCCACTATAACCTGGACGTTTATGGCCGCGTATCCCTTTCGCGATATGTACACCTGACCAATTACTGATGGATTGGCGATAGGGATGAGTGTACCATCCACCAGGCACAAGACTCTGGGGATGCCAGCAATGGCATGACAGCCCTGGTGCACCTCCTGGACCTCCTGTCGTGTTGCCGGCAGGCGGATGTAATCCCCAGCATGGCGCAGAAGGGCGTTGGTGACAGTGTGGATGCACCTCCACACCGAGGTCTTGCTTAGGCCGTAGCCCTCTCCCACGACCTCCATGAAGCTCCCTGTAGCAAAAAAGCTTAGCGCTGCAAGCAGCTGGACTTCAGGGCTTAAAGCTAAATTCCGCCGCGTTAGCCTGGCAAGCGCAGGTCTGAGAAGGTCCACCACCTCCATAATGACTTGTCTTGGGAGGCGAAGTTTTTTTAATATAGCCACGTCAGGCAAAATATCAAAAGGGCTTAAGTTTTGCCGAATAAAACTATTGACATGGACTAAACGGCTCCGCTGCCGGCGCCGTCTTTGATTCAATACAAGGACACGTTGGATCGTTGCCATAGTTGGTCGCTTACTGGACACCACCATGCTTACCCATTTATAGATCTTTGCCATTTAGAGCCAAAGTTTTTGCCAGACTTTAATTATCAAATATGATTGCCAATTTAAACGCTTTAATTACATTACGAAATAGCTTAGGCTAATTACCACATATGAGTTCTGATACCAAATAAAGTAAATTTCCTAATTAGGCCTGTATCCATTGCGAACATATTTTATTATAGTTATAAAATGTCCATAAAATCATTGCTGTAGTGGCGGCGACTAGCGGCTTGAGCTCAAACAACGCTAAAAGAGAGCTTACGAATGGTCCAGACCAACCTTACGAAAGTGTGACTTACAGAAGATATACTTAGCATACGAACATTTCGGGAACCGTGCCATGAGGTTAAGAGAGAGGTTAAGGAATGGGTTAAGAACTACTTAGCGATAAGAACGTTTTGGGGAACCGGGCCCTGAACTATATGGGGCAAAACTGTTTTATAAAGAGTAATATGGCTTTTGGCCCAAGCCTATGGCTTTATAAATTTTTTTTATTTTCAATTAACAAGTTGATTCCATTGGAAATTTTGTTAATAGGAGTCTAGGCTATTGGTTGCATTCAGGTCATTTTTATTTTTCAAAAAGCCATATTTGCACATGCAGCCCAAATCCTATCTGCTCATTTTCAGTAAACATGCAGCCCAAATGTGATCCAGGTATTTAGAAAGAAATGTAGCATTTATGAGGCAAAGATATTAATTATTTTATTAGAAATTAGCTTTACATAACATGATATTTCACAAAATAAGATTTTCTAAGGCAAATGTTTCTATGCAACTTATTTTATTTATTTATTATGTGTGATTTTTCCAGATTTTTCTCCCTTCCCAATTCCCTCTAACCCTGCCTTGTTGGCAGTTCCGCAACAGATAGATCTGTGGGATGGCGAGGGTTGTGCACATGGTTCAACCAACCAGATGTCGCCCAGCCGCCGAATATTTTCACACTGCGAATCCAGCATGGAAGCCTTTAGTCAGATCATGCATGGGATGATTATGTTCACCAACTATACTTCCGCATATAGACAGTTTTAGAATGACACATTTATAATTTCACTATAACTAGCAACCAAATGCATATTATGGACAAAATAATGTGTATTTTCAGTAATTGGTTGTATTGTTCCCGTTTTTTTTATATGTTCAATGAAAACACATCTAAGAAAGAATAATAATAATAAAACCTACACAAAATTCCTGAAGAGATTAATGGCAATTTACATAGTGCATCCTAACTATTTGAAATAGATTTTATATTTTCCATAATTTCTCATTAATGTTTAAGTTAATATTCACTTATCTTACGATTATATAGAACATGTTCTATTTAATAAATATTGTTTGTTTATACCTCTTCAAGTTTTGTATACGTCTACTAATTCTTAGATCAAACGATGGAACTAAACTATTTTGATGGAGGGAGGATTGTAGTAGGAGCACTAGGATGTCAGGTGTGATGGTGTGGCAATGGCAAATGGTTGACATGGGTCAGATAGGAGGGCCCCTTAGTAGAATTTTGCTTAGGGCCCAAGGGAGGTAAGGACCGGCTCTGTGTATATTTATGGAAATACAGTGTTATGCAGTGGCCTCCACTACTATAAAAAGTAAAGGGGAGTCAGGAGGGTGTGTATAATTCATAGGAAGAATTAAACAGAATAAAGGTTTTCCTATGGCCATCCCAATCCCTTAAGGGGGAACATTGATGAAATTCTATAATTTATCAATGATTCCTAAATCTTTTAAAGTACTTATTTAACTGTCTCCCTCATCAGCCTCTTACTCAGGGAGAACGAGGTAGCGCTAGCGCCAGTGTTACGTCAATTGGATATACAGCAGATGATATAAGTATTGAACATGTAACCATTTTTCTCAGTAAATATATTTCCAAAGGTGTTATTGACATGGAATTTTCACCAGATGTTGGTAACAACCCAAGTATTCCATACATACAAAAAATAATAATAAGTTCAGAAAATAAGTTGTGTAATAATGTGAAATGACACAGGGATAAAGTATTGTTTGAAACCACAAAACTGACATTTATCATACACAATGTTCATTTTATGTACCAAAATCAATTGGGCATTTTTTTTGTGAAAGAACATTTGTTTTTCACACAAATGATTGTTATTTCACAAAGTTGCATCAAACGCATTAATCTGAACAGACCCATTTTGCCTATTGATGTAGCAATCGTGCTAGCTCTAGCCTGTTCTTCCTGAGTGAGAAAGCGAGTGAGGGAGACTCTAAAATAAGTACTTCAAATGATATTGGTACACGGACAAATCATAGAATTTTGTCAATGAGTCCAAACTTGTGGATCTTGTAATTTGAAGCATCTGGATAGATTTTACATGGAGAAATGCTATCAGATCCCTTGCCATGAGTCCTCCAACCTCATTTCACATTATAGGAGAAGCTTCAGAGATGTCATGACATGGCTAAGGGAGGTTAAATGAAAGGGTGGCAATATGTTTTATGATGTATCTTTTTTCTGTCAATTGTTTTACTACACTTAAGTTGTAGATTATATTTGATATTTGAATAAAAATCTAGATAATAACTATTTTTTACTCATCTTTACCATGAGTGCCAATATTGGTTTTTGCTATGGTGGGTAGAGGACATTACACAACAGCAGACATCCTCAGTTCTGTCTTGTGCACACTAGAGGTATGTGTATATTCATTCCCATGTCAAGGATATCAATAACAAATGGACACTTGTTTTAGATAAGCCTTTAGAAAGGCTAACCTCTTAGCAGGGGTTTACCATGTAGATTAACACCACTTGTTCTCAGAACCAAGATAATTTGCATGTTTAAAAAAATCTAGCCGTTCTGTAAATTAATTAAAACATCTGCATCAGCACTGATTGAAAGGAGCAGAGACCAAAGTGAAGGGCTGTCCAACAAACTGCTCTTCGTTCCCCCATAATGAATTGTTGAGGTGTATGAATACTTATTTGCATAATAAGCCCATCTGCTGAGACATAAGTCATTGGGAAAGTCTTCAAAACAAGGAAAGATCAAAGACTTCACTGGACTTTTACAATAAGTTCTAACAAATTTAGGATATTTAATGACAATTTAAAAGGAAGAGCAGACGACACAACACAGCATTACATCCCAACACAAGTCATGTCCACCGTCATGCAAAGACAAACATCCTCTCAACTTCTTATAAGTTTTACTATTTTCTCAAGTATTTTACTTCATTCAGCAAGTATTTAATACAACTAAGATGAAACATGACATTCTGTATTTTTAATTCATTTCAATACATGCAGATGTTGCTTATTTGAATCTGCCCTTAAAGGTCACCGTTAACACCTTTAGTTCCGACCCTACTAAGGTATATTTCCTATTACATTTCTGTTGTTGATTGCTCTTTGCAGCCCATTCTATGCTACCGCTACCACCAACACAGAGGAGGCTGTGTACATTAGCATCATCTCTGTGGGGTTGATTTAAGTACAATTTCTCATGCTATTACCTGAGATATTCGATTTACACTTGTCACTGTATTTTTTCATTATGTGAGTAATGGGAATGGGGAATTGAAAGATGTTGTAATGGTAATGATCTATTTAGAATGAAGTGTTTTAATAGCAGATTAGAAATCTTTGATTGAATGTGAATATTTACAAAGGCACCCATGGGTCGTGTATGTTACGCTACATAAAACCCTGTCTTATGTTAATAATTAAAGAGCATCTGTATTAATGTGTACAGACAGTTGCAATCATTATTATCATCAACCATTTTACATCATTCATTCTAATGGAGAATCAAGTATGAACACTTTAATAGGCATCACATTGACAGGGTCTTGCAAGATTGACTGAATTAATTCACTATCTTCCCAAAAATGCTTCATAATGTGGCATAATGGGGTTTGGCCAGTAGTGCAATCTGAATAAGATCTGTGTTGAATCTTCCAGAGGTTGATTAAGATGGGCCGACATATATGTTATTTGTTTGGTGTGCAATGGTTTTGGCCATCCATGCAGTTCCTCTTCATTAAGGTGAACAACAGGCTCACACGTCGGCCAGTTCATGTGAAAGATTTGTTGCTTTCCAAGTGGGCCGTCTCCTGCACCCAAAGGTTTCTTTTAGGACAGTGAGTGGACAGGAGGAGGAGCTATTCTGTTTGTCTTAAAAGATCCCTCCAGTCCCCTAAACACCCCCACCTTGATTTTCTGGGGATGTTTTCCATATGACAGACACTGAAGACTATGTCTTCATGTGTTTTGTAATTCAAAACACAGGCAGTTTAAACTACAGCTATCGTCATAGCAGGCGCCTGCTTCACTTCCTGATCTTTATTTGTCCTTCCCATGAATGGAGTTAATTCCAATATAAATAAAACATTGGTGATGAGTTAGAGGATGTTTTTCTTCACTTGCATTCTTCTGTCTAATACAGAAATACAAAGAGTTAGAGAAGGATTTTGATATCACGAGCTTAGGCTAAATTGGACATCACTGGAAGCTAGTCGCTAGAGGGCAGGCATTAAGTTCATTTTGAATTCGGGACCTTTTGGTATTTCAAGTGCAGAATGATACAGAAGTGCCCAAAATGTACTCTAGGTTGTTCTTGGATGCATTGGCAGGCAGACCACTGTATATAACATAAATCATCTATGGTCACGTCTGTAAACACTATATTAAGAAACTGATTTACTGTGGAATTTTCCTTTTAAGGTCAGATTTCCATCAAACTGCTGACCTTCTGTATTGACTCCTCTTTGAGTCCGAGGTGAGTCTGTCAGCTGAACCAGAGGTAGAAAAGGCTGCATCCTGGCCTTAGTGAGATACTCATGATGAGAATTTGTAATCCTGCCAATCGATCCATTCACACCTGGGAAACTTATCGATTCATCTCCATTAAACTATTAACCTTTGGACAAGAATCTGAGATCCACCCTAAAGATACAGTGGACAGTCTATCTTTGCAAGAATGGTAGGCGTTACACTAAGATTTAACTTGTTCTGCACAGGGCAAGGTCACCTTGATATTGTAGTGCAGAACCATCTGTGGTCACCAGTTAGCTGCTATACTGTACTGTATAGTCATGATACCACTATCCCTTCTGCTTTGACAGTAGAGTAGTGTAGTTTGGTTCTGAAAGTAGCAGGGCACATTATAACAACTTAATGTCCTTCAACAATATGAATGAAGGAATATCCTAAGTCAGAAGTACAATTTTTATAGGTAACCACATACATGATTGTTGAGACACAGTACACTGACACATCTTTCTGAAAACTCCCTAGAGTGATTTCAGAGATGGATTTCAGTTATCATTTGACCCCAACTAATCCACCCTTATCTCACATATGGCAGTTGGACCCCGCTTCTAATGTTATTATTTTGCTATGGAAAATGCCTGTTTGGATTTCTGCCCCAGTAAAGCAAAGAGGCAAATCCTAGCTGGATGGGCTAAGATAACATAATATAAAATACAAAACAGAGCAAAAGAAATACTCAGACAAGAACATGTTTTAAAATCAATAAATAATGCCAGTTCTTGTTAAAAGACAAGACACAATATATTAACCTATATAACAGAGTGACAGCAGAAATAAAGTTCCCAAAAATGGCAGCATACACGCTCTATTTTTGTGCCATTAAATTGGAGAATTACGAGTTTTTTAATCATTACTAAATACTGAAATCAATATGAAAATAAATAAAAAAGCTGAGAATATATACTTCAAACTCCTACTAATTCTTCGATTCCAACTCCCTCCCCTAACTAGAAATGTATCAATTCAGTGGTGTGTGTTGATTCTATGTTACCATTCAACATCTACTCACTTAGAACTAAAAAGCTGTCTTGTCCGACAAGCAGGTGTGCACAAAACAAAGACCAGCGCAGCTAATGCATCCCAATCTTGCCAAAGTAGGCCCACCAGCCTTGGCAGAGTGTGCTGCTGTTGGCTAATAGGGCTTAATGAAATTCAATACGCAGGACAGCTACCCACATCCTTTTGTATTTAAAGGATGGAGAAGCAAAGGCTTTTATTGATTGATACTGTATATCTAGACTGGACTAATGCAGAGACGGAGAACAGGAGAAGTATATTAATGTGCTGGTCTCCATGGGCTATAGAGCTATTTATAATTTCCTGGTAGGCCATCAATTCTGTGACGCAGGCAGCACATTGGTGAGTGTTCATGGTGACACCCATGGAGTGGTTCATGCTGTTGTTTTGATAATCTATAATTTTTGGCCTCTCTTAAAAGGTGAATGACCTAAACTAGAAATGTAACACCTGAATGGTAGGTACAGTATCACATGAACTAGGCTATGTTGTTTTCGACAAGGTCACCTTGATAGTACAGTAATTGTAATTAACTGCATCATTACAGACTTTTGGTAAGATTTGAGGTGGAGCCGGAAGGGCGGGAGGGCTGATTATTTAACTTTTTATATTTGATTGCAAATAATAATTTATCATAATAATATTTTTCATTACAAACACAAAGCCCCTTAAGTGAAAAAGTTCAAAAGAAATACATAAAATAGTTAAAGATGCCTTCCGTGATTTTAGACATATATTTAGAACTATTTCGTCCTCTAGGTTCTAATGAATGTGAATTTATCCACTCTAGAGCTAAAACGGGTCCACGCATTTCTTGGGAATTCCCTGTCAGAAGCTTGTTAAGGGAAATCCTACAGTAACCAAGAAACAGTCGGGTTTCATGTAAACTACGGTAAGACGATGATTCTACTTAGACTGTGCATATAATATAGACAATATAGTACACATCTGGACTAAAACTGGTGGTGGGGGGGATGAACATAGTTTTGTAATTATGAACATTGTAGACTGTATCTTTAATGGGTGATCTTAGCAGTTCAAGCATGACTTGACCAGTGTGTCAGGATGGAGTCTACAGGCCATTTGCAGATGAAAGGGTAGTGGAACACATCTGGTGAAGTTAATACTGGTCCAGAACTTTCCTTTAGGGCATCCTATTCCATGCTGTCTTTGAAGTATCACTTCTTTGTAGTAGTAGTTTAGTCTCTGAACTCCACATCCGTGGGTAGAACTCCCCCACTACTGATGTGTTACGCCCACCTGGATGTAGCCATGCACACGACAATCGTTCAGGGCACCAGGAAGTCTCTCAGCACATCCGAAAGAAGAGTGGGTTTCCCACAGAAACAATTGAAAAAATTGTTGACTTCAGTGTTAAAAAAGTGTTTTCTTCCTTTTCAACCTAACCTGACCTAACTAACTAACCTATCCTTTCTTATCTACGTATAGTGACTAATATTAGTGAGTGCGTTTCATACTTTTTTCACACTGGCCCTCTTCGGTAATCAAAGTCGTGACGCAAGTGTTTTAAGGACTGCACTCTGCCGACTGAGCTCCAAACTTTCAAAAAACAAGTGATTGGGTCCCAGAGGCTCCTCCCATCCCGGCACATTGTTTTCATAGTCTGTTTGATAATGATGGATGTGTCATCACAAATGTTCCTCATGCGCTCCAGAGACAGAGTCACAGTTGTCTGCAGTATTTGTGTTGAAGGCCCAGAAAATTTCCACTTCAACAGTAGATCACAGTAGGAAATCAGAGGTGTCCGTTGAGTGGCAGAACTGGAGCATGGGGCTGAACAGGGTTCATCATTGGAAGCTATCCTACTCAACACACCAGCAACAAACACCTCAGGAGGCACGTTAGCCTTTAGTAAAAGATGTCCTTGTTTCACAGTTATGAATAGCTGTGTGTAATAGTGTGGTATCCAAAGTTTGGACACGTGGACGCGTAAGGTTACTATTCATCCAAATAACAAGCCTCTGACACTTGGATAACCACATGACTAATAATTGAAAAGAGCATGGGCTTCAACACGTAAATGATCGATGCACTCTGGCATATGTGATGCACTGACTAATAGAATGCAATGCCAAAGAAAATCCTTGTAGATGAATGACATGGTAATTGAAAGCAACAAGCAAAAGCGTACAGCATAGCCTTCTAAGAGTCTTAGAATATATTTGTTTACCAGAATAGACATCACATTTTGGTCTGATTAGATCCTGTGAACTGTTCTGTATGTTTTTTCTGAAATTATAAAAAAGGCTTTGTAAGCAGCAGATGTACACACGTACTGTAGCAGCTACTGTACATTAAGACTGAACGTCTCTTCTGTAAGAAATTAATTGACTCCGGGTCCAAGTTATGCATTAGTGGATTTACCTTGTTTTTATTCAGGCCTGAACAAATTCAGTAGGATGTTTGCATGAGATTTCTACGAAACATGCATCCATGAATGAACCATACAGTGGGTTGATAAAAAGAAGCCTGGTGAAAAGTTTATTTTTTCTATAAGTATGCAAACATCATTAAAACCTTTATAATTTCAGCCACATGTATATAGTGTGAATCTGCGAAAATGTTTTCCACACTTGCCAGAGTAAGCAGTTACCGTTGAATCCGATCCATTCTACAATGCACACCTTTCAAATATGTCGTATTCATGAGTTTGGTTTAGCAACTCTGCTGAGCAATTCAAATGTGCCATTATGACCTGGGTCATATTCGTAGCATTGCTTGAGCATACTGACCGAACCCAGGCATCTGAGTGGAGTGACAATCAGGTGGCACTCCAGCTACTCCTCATTATGATCATAGATGTGCACTTCCTGGTTTGGCAGTCGACGCGATAAGAAACATAACAGCTGCGTGGGGTGTGCTGACCTCTGACTCTCCCAGGTCTATTAATAAGCCAGCTGCTTTGTCCTGTCAAGCCGTCCTGACACAGAAGTCAAGATGGTGATGAAGGATAGAGGTCTGTCCAAAGTCCTTGAGCCTTGCTTCAGGTTCCAGCCAATCCCCTGCTCTGCTTTTGGCTTCAGTATGAGAAAGGAAAGGTCAGAGCATCTCTCTTGTAATTTCTGCCCTTTCTGCTCTGCCAAGAGCCCCTACTGCAACCTAGTTTGCTGCAATTTACTATGGCACGGCCTGCCCAACGATGAGATTAAACACTTTACTTTGGGACGACATTCCAACAATTACATTAAACAATTTACTATGGCAGGGTATTCCTAACGATTACAATACACACTTTACTATTACAGGGCATTCCCAACGATGAAGTTAATCACTTTACTATGGGACGACATTCCCAACAGTAACATTAAACACTTTACTATGGCACGGCATTCCCAACGTTTAAACACTTTACTATGTCATGACATTCCCTACAATGTTCTTATACACTTTACTATGGCACGGCCTTCCCAACAATGAGAATAAACACTTTACTATGGCACGGCATTCCCAACGATGACATTAAACACTACTATGACATGGCCTTCCCAACAATGAGAATAAACACTTTACTATAGTAAACACTGTGTTCACACTGCCCTCTTCCTTCTTCCTATACATCATACTCCCTACTTCCTGTGCCTGTCCCTCTACCTCGCTCTGTCGTTTTGTCTTTACTCTTTCTGGCAATAATGTGTTGTTTTAAATAAACATGGAGCATCTCTCTAATTACCACTGAGCCTGATTAGCAGTGTCGGACCATGGAAAATGCTTTAATTACTTCCAGGGTGGCATCCTCCATTTGTCTGCATTGTAAGCACTCTCTTTCTCTCTATTTTGTATAATTTTCCTCCTTTTTTTCTCCCTCCCTGTTTTTCTATGTCTGACAACTCTTTCTTTCCTTCTTTCTTTTCCTCGCTCCCCCAATCACTTGTGGCAGTACACCTGTAAACAGTTAATTATGTTCTAATGGATGGGTCTGACAAAGACTTACAGGTATCAAGGTGTGTATACCTGTAGACACTTTCCTATCCATGCTTTTGGCAGCAGTACAAATGTGCCAAGATTAAAAATCCGAATAATTACTTGCAGTTCTTTAGTTTAACAGTATTAGTCACTTGCAGTGTTGGGGATAACGCGTTACTAAGTAACGTTTTACACTAGTCAGACTACATTTTTGGAAAAAAGTAACCTAATGCGTTATTTTCAAAATTCAACTAATTAGTTACTAGTTACATTTATAACGAGAAAAGTGAATAACTTCTGTTTGTGAAAAAAGGCAATAGCTAGAAATTAGCTACAAAATGTTTACCAAGCAAAGTGTCTTAAACACAAACTTCTACACATACTAAACACAACTTCCAAAATATGTGATGGTAGAAACTATGTTTTTAAACATGAACAGCACAACATAGATGCTTGCTAGCCATCTTAGCTCCCCACCATCGGAAACTATTGACCACTTCCCAAAATGTATGGCTGTGATCTAGTTAGCTATTCAACACACAGTAGCTTGCAATTGTACAAACTGTCACCAATGACAGTATATAAAATGGACGTAGCAACTCCATACATTTCAACGGTGACCAAGTGAAGTCAATTAGAATAACTTTTCTGGTGATGCCTGACCGTACTGTGCAGCCTCAAGCTGAGCGTGACGACGTAGAGGTGACGTGAGCAACCTGTATAAAATTTGTAATTCTTTTGGTAGCTGTGCCAAGAGAAATGTAAATCATTCCCAATCTTACTTTATATGAATTCACTTGCCACATACCGAAATATTTCCAATCCATCAAAATGTTGCTGAAATATTTTCTTCCAATGCTTTTCATGGATTCTCTATGGGCTTCTCCCTTGACTGTATGCCTCCACGTCCCCCCGATTGCCTGCGACTTTCTCCTGGACTATACGGTAAATTCTCTTCTGTGCAACAGAAAGTTGCGTGGTTATGACACAATCGTTAGCCTAACTTTACAAAAATGGCTGCTACGGGGCCATAACATGAGATACAAGGTAATGAAGTCTTTTATAAATTTTTGTGTTTCTTTAGAAATTAACAATGGACAAATAGAGTCTTTAAACGCTTCAGATGTAAATTTATTTGCCAAAATGAATAGGAGTCTATGGTATGCTAAAGGAATGCTAAGAATTGCTAGCTACATAGCTACTAAAATAGCACACTAAACATAAAATGAACTTCCACATACACAATTTGTTCTCAATACAAAATAGGTTAAATAAACGTACTCATTAGTCATTTGTACTCTCAGCTCAGCTATCTTTTCCAATTGATTTAGGAAAATTGAATTAATTTATCAGTACTCTGTCCATATGTGCTGGAAAGCTGTTGTGATCAGTGTTACAAAAGCTTTTCTACAATTCCATTAATTGCAGAAAACACTTTCTTCCATGGTGTGCATGGGCCTACTAACCATAAAGACACCAACAATCCAATTTTAAACATGTCTGGTTCATCCAAATTAGTGGCTAACACAGTGCTTTTGCTAACACAGAGCCTAGCTCAATTTTACTAATCCTGCTCTGTATTGTCCGGTTTAAACATAAAGGTCTAGATTCCTATGTTAAAGCAAGTAAAATAATTATTAATCTGAACAGTCTTTATTAAAAGCCATTTTAACATCTAATGCAAAGTTGGTTAGTTAGTTGTCCTGAATGAGAAAGACAGTGATTTTAGAAGAAAACAAATCTAGGCAGTTCTTTCCCAGACCATGAAACTGCCTGAACAGAAATGTAGTTTTTTAATACACCAAACATTCTGCTACCTTTTGCATTTGTCAGTGCCATTCCTTATAGGAACATTACTCAAAGATGGTAGATGTTTCAAAAATATCAAGGACATCCAAGAGAATCAATGATAAGGACTTGTAACACGATCTGTATGCCATGTACGTTTATAAAGGATTTACAATACATGACTTAAATCTCCCTTTCCCAGTTTTGAACCAACATGATGTAGAATGACTGACCTAGAAGGTCTCCAGGACAAGCTAAATACCACCCAGTTGTCCACCCAGAAGCGAACCTTTAAACCGAGTTATAACCCTGAAAGAGGTTAATCCCTGAAACACTAAAAAGGGGGTCTTTTAACCCTGCAAACAAAAGTGTTATTTCTTACTTTGGAATGCGACAGTATTGTTGATTAAATTATTTTTATCTCCAATAAAAATATATATTAAAAAATATTGGAACATGGACATTAGGTGAAATCAGAATAGGCAAACATTGTTAAGTCATTTTGAATTCTTTCAATAAAAGCTGGTAGGACTCTTTCTTGTAAATGAACTGCTTGCTTTTTCCACATTTTCGCGTGGATCAAAAAACGTAGCATGACGTTCCTGGTTCGACTGGTCGAGTCTGTTTTCCAAAGATGGCGCCTGGCTGTATACACGAATGGTACTGTCTTTTAAACTATCTTTTTACTAACACTGTCTGTACACTTACAAATTTCTCAATGCTTCGGTTTGCATTTAGGCACCCTCATTATGCTACCGTGGAAGTGTGGTGATATTTTGAGCCTTGTTAGTGGTATAAAATAGCAATTTATTTTTATTTAATCCATGCCCACACAACTAGCGTTATAAGGTAATTATCAGTTCGCACTTAAACTGGGTACATTCGATTAGTATGAAAACATATCCCAGAAAACGGTTGACTCAGTACCAATGTGTTATTAACCCCTAGGTTCACTTTGCGCCGGAGTTGTCCTTTAAGTTAAACCTCTGTTGCTACTTTCATGGCTAATAATAAATATAAATGTTTTGAACAATTCAGCTATGCTAAAAGTGTGTTGTAATCACTTGTCAATGTGAAGTAGCAGTTTCCAACTCTGTGCTCTGTAATTATGCATGTAACTGGCACAGGGTGAGTTATTTATATTTTGGAGTGTGTCGCCCCACCGTTAATGTGTCTCCTGATTACACCACTATTTTTCTGGGTCACATGAAGCACAGGCATACAGACACAGACGTGCACAGACACACACTGACACACTGGCACAGAGACACCCAGACAGACCCTATCACGGACACACAAAGCAAAGTGTGTGCTTTTATCGAGGAGTTCATTTGCATTATTCATCTTAATGTTCGTTGACTGAAGGTGGCTTTCTGCACCAGTCCTTCGCTTTCATTGGCTCTATCCTTACTTTTGTTTTTAGCCAGTGCAATGTTTTGAGGAACCCAGTTCCCAATTTACACCTGAGCTCTTTACACATCACCACCAATGGCTAGACAGAAAATTGCGATTGTCTGTGATTACTGTATAGGTAATAAATCAGGTGCTGCCAACTGTTGTGTTTCTGTTTCAGTGCCCCCTAGTGAAACATGTCAGCTTGGTGTTTATCTGGAAGCTTCCCACTGTGCCATTCTGGAGTTAAGCCCTGCCCCACTGTCCTTGTCTCCATATCTCTCCATGCCCCATCCTCCATGTCCCTGTCTCCGTGTCCCTGGTTCCCTGTCTCCGTGTCCCTGGTTCCCTGTCTCCGCGTCCCTGGTTCCCTGTCTCCGCGTCCCTGGTTCCCTGTCTCCGCGTCCCTGGTTCCCTGTCTCCGCGTCCCTGGGTTCCTGTCTCCGCGTCCCTGGGTTCCTGTCGCCGCGTCCCTGGGTTCCTGTCTCCGTGTCCCTGGGTCCCTGTCTCCGTGTCCCTGGGTCCCTGTCTCCGTGTCCCTGGTTCCCTGTCTCCGTGTCCCTGGGTCCCTGTCACCTTGTACCTGATTCCCCAGACCCTGGGGGGCACAAAGGAAATAGAGCAGAAATGCATCACATATTTTTTATGGGATTTTATTTTTGAGGATAAGCAGAGGAGTGTGTGTGTGTGTGTGTGTGTGTGTGTGTGTGTGTGTGGGCTCAGACCAAGCGGCAGCACATATTAAATGCATGGCAGTGGCTCAGAGTTCAGAAGAGATCAACTGAATTGTTATTAGTGTTTGGACATGGTGGGGATGTATCGATGCTACGAAGCTGTCACACAGCTCGGACACTCATTGATACCATACAAGACCAAAGGTCTCATTACTGTCACCCAGCCCAGAACAGAGCCAATATACAGTACGAAATTGAGCTATGGGGTAACAAAATGCTGCCACCTCAGGTAAATCCTGCTGTCCATATTCAAATCAGATACAGGAGAACACCTGATAAGGTCAGTGAAGACAGAAAAGAAACACAGAAATGGCTTTGATGTGTGGCCGATCTGACTGGGAGGCCATTGTGATGATTGGTTGTCTCACTTAAATGTGTAGAGATGAATGCACTGGCTGAGGGTCTTTCTGAAAAGGAGCGTCTGCCATTAGTCTGAATTTTAATGTCAATTTACTGCACAAAATGTCGTTGTTTCATTTGTGTTTTTTGGATCCCAGGAAGTAAATGGTGATCTAAATTGAATGTGTACCATAGGAAGGCATCACCTATACTGTACATCCTTTTCGTTGTAATCATTGGTATTCTAGTTAATTGTTATCACCTGTCTCTTCAGAAAATGAGCAATTGCAATTGGCACTAATTTAGCATTACATCAAAAATGTTGACAGCTTGAATACTATGATACCGCTTTACCTGGTACAACATCACCACAGCTGATTGGTGACAATCTGTAATTTAGTTACTAAAAACAATATTGACGCAATCCAAAACACTGAAGCGTTTGAGTGAATGTACATTGTTAACTTGAGACTAGTGTATATTAAATGTTTTCCTGTTTGTCATAAACATACTGGACGTGACCTCTGTCTTATCTATGATCGTATTATTTGAAGTAGCACTGACAATACACCGCTTTCCAAATTATTATGCTAATTGGAATTAAGTTTCTTAACACTTGTGTAATGTACTGTATTTTAAATTTAGACTAAGATTTACACCACACAATGAAAAATGTAAATATCATTTAATTAATACCTGTTTCATTTGAGAAAATAAGCTGCAAACTATATACCGCTTTCCAAATTATTATGCTAATTGGAATTAAGTTTCTTAACACTTGTGTAATGTACTGTATTTTAAATTTAGACTAAGATTTACACCACACAATGAAAAATGTAAATATCATTTAATTAATACCTGTTTCATTTGAGAAAATAAGCTGCAAACTATACACCGCTTTCCAAATTATTATGCTAATTGGAATTAAGTTTCTTAACACTTGTGTAATGTACTGTATTTTAAATTTAGACTAAGATTTACACCACACAATGAAAAATGTAAATATCATTTAATTAATACCTGTTTCATTTGAGAAAATAAGCTGCAAACTATACACCGCTTTCCAAATTATTATGCAAATTGGAATTAAGTGTCATAAACATTAAATATTTCGTTTTTAAATCAAACTCATTGATGGTATTGTGTCTCCGAGCTCTTTGGATCACTGAAATCAATCTCAGACACCTGTGATAATTAGTTTGCCAGTTGAGCCCAATTAAAGGAAAACTACTTAAGAATAATGTTCCACATTATTAAGCAGGCCACAGGTTTCAAGCAATATGGAAAAGAAAAAGAATCTCTCTGTTGTGGAAAAGCGTAAAATAGTGCAATGCCTTGGACAAGATATGAAAACATTAGATATTTCACAAAAACGTAAGCGTGATCATCGTACTGTGAAGATATTGGTGGCTGACTCAGAGGATGGTTGCAATGGGCCCAGAAATATATGAAGGCTAATTTTCAAACAGTTTACCTGTTTACTGATGAGTGCTGTGCAACCCTGGATGGTCCAGATGGATGGAGTAGTGGATGGTTGGTGGATGGCCACCATGTCTTAATAAGGCTGTCATCAAGGAGGTGGCGGAGTCATGTTTTGGGCCGGAATCATGGAAAGAGAGCTGGTAGGCCCCTCGCGGCAAAGTACAGTATATAGAGATTCTGACTGACCACTTTCTAGCTTGGTACAAAAAGAACCATGCCTTCCATAGCAAAATCATCTACACGCATGACAATGCTCCATCTCATGCTGCAAATAATACCTCTGTGTCATTGGCTGCAATGTGCATAAAAGGAGAGAAACTCATGGTGTGGCCCCCATCCTCCCCTAACCTCAAACCTATTGCAAACGTTTGGAGCATCCTCAAGCAAAGATATATGGGGGTGGGAGGTAGTTTGCATCAAAACAACAGCTCTGGAAGGCTATTCTGACATCCTGCAAAGAAATTCAAGCAGAAACTCTCCATAAACTCACAAGTTCAATGGATGCAAGAATTGCGAAGGTGATATCAAAGAAGAGGTCCTATGTTAACATGTAACTTGCCCTGATAAGATGTGTTTGAAATAAATAGCTTTTTTCAGTAAATAATTCAGCAAATTTAACAAATGACAATTTTCAGTTCTTTACAACCTATAAAATCTTTTGAAACTTTGTTGTCCATAATAATTTGGAAAAGTGCATTTTGAGTTTTTTATTTAAAAAGAAAATACTGTTTTCATTGGATGGTTTGTTCAATGAAACTCGAACAGTTGATAATTTGAAAATTATACTGACTGACATTTGCATCGACTATTTAGGAAAATCAGTGTAAAATATAATTTGCATAATAATTTGGAACGCGGTGCATTAGGAACTTCCCTCCTTGAGATGAATATACATGCCATTCCTGCTGAGAGCTAGTGTCAGCCTTTCCTGTCGCCACGGCTACTGGCTTTTGTCACCCTTATCAATCATCCTGCCTCACGGCGGTCGCCTCATTGGTCATTGTTTCAACCTTGAGCATTTCTTTCTCACTGTCTTCATTGCTGTCATCCATCACATTCAGAGGCCTGATCTTCTTTCAACCTCACAAGTACAGATAAGACAAAAGGCAAACTTTTCTTCTAATATGTCATACTTTCCTCTTGTATATGTTTGGTATTGTATCCTTTCTCAGTTTCCCTCCCTTTCCCACCTTTATTTGAGAGCCTGAGCATTAAACTATATTGATGACTTTATTTGGAGTTTTCCCCAACACAAATTGCAAGTGGACTCCTGTCGCATTTAATAAGGCAGTTCAGGTAGAAGCAACACGTTTCTAATCTCTTTACCTCTTGTTGCACCTCTCCAGTGGGAGGTGTGCTTTTTTCTTCAAGGCAGGAGTGTAAATCCTCAGTGGCCCTTGTCACTTCAGGTTTCCGGCCTTTACATTACCGTTAACGTGATCAGTCTTTAGTAGAGGTAGCTGCAAGCAATGTTAGTGTTTAATGTTGTGTAGCTTCAGTAGGTTATTGATCTCAGAGCTTAATAAAAAAATTGTCACACCAAACAGCAAGAAGTTAATATCCAGAATATTACAACGGATGATATATTTAATTTTCTGAGGACCCTGGCTGGTCTTCTACATTATTTATGTTTTCCCAACAATGCAATGGATGTGTGGCACCAGGATCTGTGTCCATCTCTTACAAAGACTGTGTACTGTATGTATTATAGTCATACAAGATATCTCAGAGTACTGGCCCAATTTTGACTGGCCCTAATTTGACTGGCCCTAGTTAAACGTGGTTGAAGGAGGCGTATTGATTTAGATATCTGACATTTACACAATTACAATTTGCAAAAGAGTAGTGCCTTAGTAATAAAAAACATGTTAATTATGTGTTATATTTCAGACACCTCTGGTAGGCAATGAGCTATCCAGCTTTAATTTCTAGTGAGGAAATATTTGCTCTCTCTCATTAATCCAGCTGGAGTTATTCTCAGAATAGACGGCTTGGCTGTCTCATTTGTGGGGGGTGACATGTTTTCTATGTCCTTGTTTCTGATCCATGTTCAATTAAGGAAACAGTCTTCTGATAAAATGTCATGAAATTAGTTAGAAAGCTCTGAACTGGATCAAACAGGAATAACAACCCGGTAGCATGTAGTATATCAGGATGGTGATGATTGCGTGTTTCTGAATTAATCTCTTGATTCGGTTGCTACCTGGTGCTTTCTGGTGCTTGGCACTCGGTGCCAGTCAACTCATTTTAGCTCTTTGTGCATTTCACTCAAGTGGTCAACATGTTGAATAATATTCTCCTAACCTGTGGAGTTCTCTCTAAATTTGACCACGCAAAGAGGATGATTTATACTTTGTTACATTGGACAAGCTCTCAATGAAATAGCACTCAGGGGAGTTCCAGTGTGTGACCTCCATATAGTTAGGACTTTACTTTAGGACCTGTCTGTTTAAACCTGATTGAAGACCTTTAAAATTCAGTGACCCATTTGCTTATAAACATTACCCGGCACTGATCAGTTAGGCTCACTTGGCCATACCAAAAATCACATTGTGGTTATTCCTCCAGTGGAACCTCTGGAGAATGTTGTACCAGTGTGTTTTCTGTCGTCACCATGTGTTACTGTGCATTTGTTGCTGATATGAGACCAGGTAGACTTTGCAATGAGTTGTTCTATATGGTAGTTTGTGTCATTGCAGGAGATTCATTGTTTGAAGTGGGCCAGTACTCACCAGTACGCAGTACCAGAGGTTATTTGTTTTATAATGTAACGTACCAGGAATCTTTTTTGCACTTCTCACAAACGTCACGTACCATTCATTGTCAATCTCCAATGACTAATATAATTTCATGGACCAGTCCGTTTCTTGGATGGACTATAGTCCTCAGCATCTTCTGTATTACCTTGTCACTTAGTGCACCCTGGGTAATGAAGTTTATCTCTTGATAACTTTTGCTGGGAGCACGTAAACTCTGTTACCCAGGGTGCACTGACTGATGCAACTCGTCTCCACACAAATTCAAATGAAGTATCAAAGTAGTTTAGTAGTGATATATGTTGTATCAATTAATTTACAACATTGCTAAAGTTTTACTCACATTTTAAGCGCAACTCCGCTGTGTTTAAGATGGTGGGGATATGCGCAAATTAAGCTTGGACTGGAAACAGAGAGCGGTTATTTCACTGATGAAAATAATAAACCCGCAGCTGAGACAGAGCAGGAGCGGATTGTGCAGAAGTGTCTGGGAATGAGATTATTGCTTTTACAGACTCTCAACTCTGTCCCATTGAATCAGCCACACATGTAGTCTCTACTCGCTAACTAGACAAGCCACATCACTTAACCTTCCTTTAGCCAAACAAAAACAAACCAGTTGTTAGGTACAGGCTGTCAGCTAAACATCATGAATAGGCCTATTGTAAAAAGTTATGTTATTGACCATTAATGTACTGTATCAGATATGTGTTGTCTGACTACTAATATGTTAGATTATAGCTATTTTGAATTTTGACGACTGCAGCATATTATTATGTCCAATGCTGTTAAGTGAGTATTGAGTGAGAATCTACAATTGACCATCAGAAACAATAACAATACTGCATAAACACAAAAATGGACTCTAACATTTACACTAGAACACATAAGAAACACTTTACACTAAACATATGTACAGATTAAGGATATTTACTAAACAGAACAAGAACAACCACTTACCTGAACAGAAACAAAGAACCACACCAGACAAACGAACACACAGAACTAAATACCATACTAACGAGGGGAGGGTGTGCAGGTGTGGACTAAACAACAGAACCGATAGGCTGAAAAAACATGTGATGGGAACATGTGACCAAAGAGCGGGAAAACCGAACCAGAACAAAAAACACAGGGGAGAAACCACCACATAGTGACATGGAACAAACACAGACACCAGAGACATATACAGAACATAAAAACAGAACGAAAACACCATGCAAAGCACTGAAAGGACACTAGGGGAAACCAAAACATTACACACAGGGGATCAATCAAAATAAGACACACACAGGGAAGCAACTTGAACATGAATAATCCAGTACACAGCCCACACTGGGTTGGACATTACAAGAACAGAATAATGTGATTTATCTTGTCATATCAGGGATTCAATTTATTAAAGGCACCTTTACTTTGTTCCTGGGTTGAGTGCAAAATACCATACCCACTTCTCCCTACACCAATACACCCCTGGGGGAAAGAGCTTGTTTAGAGTCACGTGACTCAACAGAAATAAGTGTGTCAACTACCCAACCAGAACTAATGAAGGCAGGAGCAGCCTCAGCAAGGTACCAGTACCACTAGCAGCACAGAGCCTGTTGATCATACAGCATTTACTAAAGAGCAGGCTGCTACCCTTCCTCCTACCACATGAAAAACCCAGAGTAACAATAACTTTAATAACAGTGCTTGAAGTTGATTCAGTTTAGAACTGTCTTCAAATTTTCTGCCTTTATTTATTTATTTATGTCAAATTCTACTGGTCTTGTCCTTGGCAAAGGGAAGATCTACAGATGTATCAGTTCATCAATTAGTTCATCAGTTATTCAGTTTATTCCCAGGGCATATTGATGCCATTTCTGTAAGTTTGTAAACCAAAAATCTTTAGTCGTTTCTGAACTGACGTGTTTACTGTTTCTTAAATGTACACTATACAACTTTTGTAGTTAAATCATACAAATAAATATATGACATTAGTTTGATTTTATTATGCTTGTTTACATAGGAAATAATACTCTTTGACCTATGTATTTCAGAATATAAACATTTGCTGTAGTGTTAAATGTTAATTACTACCTGCACAGCTAACTGTTTCTAATATTCTTTTGATGTCCCTCTACCCATTTACAAATAGACACACATCATGAACAAAAGCAATATCTCATAGTATCATTTATACACTGTAAAAAATGTAAAAAAATGTTTGATGCCATTGATCGATTGAGGGAATAAGGGAATAAGTACTGGCACTTATTTTTTTCCACTCCACTCACCGAGAAGATTGAATGCATCTTAAATTCTATTTCATAAGATGTTGAGTATGTATACAGTCATACAGTATGTTCCAAAAAATTCTGGTGAAAAATTTAGGGCAACCTGTGGCGTGCCACAGGAACTGCCACTGCTGTTGAATATGCATCGACATTGGAAACGGAGTGCTTAATCCACGGCATCCATCCTTTCTCTGGTGAGCCGGCACAATCTTCACATGCAAATGTCCCAGTCTGTGGGTGAGCTTTTTCTGCGACCAGCCCGAGAACATAAATTGAATTTGCATGTGATTGAGGGGCACTGGGTTCCAAGTGGGACCGTTTCGTGGTAAATAAAGACACAGATGAGCCATGATTGCACACGCCCCTGGTCCACTTCAACACACTCAACAATCTCCCTCCGCCCGCTTCAAAATATAAGCAGTGGCGCTATGCTATGCTAGGCAGCGGCATGGGCAGATTATATATTTTTTGATAGTTCTTGACAAATATGGATATGCTGGTTTTGGAGTAAATCTTCCAAAGTTAGTGCAAAAGCGCAGTCGTCAGCGCAGAAATGGCAAGTCAAATATTGTTGTTGAGAATAACCTTTCCACATTGCAGGATGTCATTAGGAGCATAGCTACACGGCTAAACCAAAATCACCAACCGATTGAGGGCTGGATTCAAAGTAATCAAGAATTTCAACGTGGCAACTCATTGTGACTCATTAGAGTGTATGGTCCCCACGTGCCTGTATGCACTCCAGACAACATCTAGGCAGGCTACTGATGAGATGATAGTGTCCTGGGAGATCTCCCAGACCTGGATCAGGGCATCAGTGAGCTCCTGGACAGTCTGTGGCGTTTTTTGGCGGTGTCGGATACAAGATACATAATCTCAGAGGTTTTCAATTCTTTTCAGGTCTACGGAACATGAGGGCCAGTCAATGGCATCAATGCCTTCGTCATCCAGCAACTGCATACACACTCTGGTCACATGATGCAGGGCATTGTCCTGCACCAGGAGGAACCCAGTGCCCACTGCACCAGCATAAGGTCTGATGATGAGTCTAGCCCCTTTCTAGGTTTCTTCCTAGGTTCCACCTACTAGGGAGTTTTTCCTAGGAACTGTGCATCACTTGTTGTTGCTTGTTCTTTGGGTTTTTAGGCCATTTATGTGTCAAACTTTGTGACGGCTGCTGTTGTAAAAAGGGCTTTATACAATCAATTTGATTGATTGCTTGATGGGTCTGAGGATTTAATCCCAGGACCTAACAGCAGTCAGGGTACCATTGGCTAGCACGTGGAGGTTATGCCTCCAAGGATATGCCTCCCCACCAAACCGGTCATGCTGAATGATGTTGCAAGCAGCATAGTGTTCCCCAATACATCTCCACTTTCACGTCTGTCACATGCTCAGTGTGAACCTGCTCTCATCTGTGAAGACGACGGGGTGCCAATGGCGGACCTGCCAATTGTGGTGTTCTCTGCTGAATGCCAATCGAGCTGCATGATGCTGGATTGTGAGCACAGGTCCCACTAGAGGATGTCTGGCCCTCATGCCACCCTCATTGAGTCTGTTCCTCACAGTTTGTTCAGAAAAATTTACACCAGTAGCCTGCTGAAGGTTATTTTGTAGGGCTCTGGCACAAAAGAGCCGATAAAGGTCCTGCTGCTGGGTTGATGCCCTTCTACGACCTTGTCCAGGTTTCCTCAGGTAATGGCCCATCTTCTGGACTATCCTCTTGAGATGGTACTGGGAGATATCGCCTCATGATATCAGTAGTGACAACGAGACTAACAAAATGCAAAACAGAAGAATAATCCGTCAGGAAGGATAAGAAGAGAGCAATTGTCTGTAGCTACCACCTGCAAAACCATTTCCTTTTTGGGGGTTGTCTTGCTGTTTCCTCTCCAGTGCAGCTGTTTTCACTTTAATTTGCACCAAAACAGGTGACACTGAATTACAATCACTTATGCTTCCTAACTGGACAGATTGATATCACTGAAGTTCAATTGAACTGGTGTTATACTGTGATGATTGTGTTCCCCAAAGAGTTTACAGCAGGATACAATCTCTCGGGACAACAGTCAAGTTCCGTATCCTCTTTCCGTCTCTAGTGCTGAGTAACAGACAGTAGGTTCAGCATCCTCAATCGCTATTCCATAACGCTTACATGGAGGATTCAGTTGCTGTTTTTGTCTGCATGTTTTGAGTTTTTGAAAGATACAGCCACTTGCATGATCCTGTATGTGTCCCCTTTAGTCCTTGAGCTCGTCCCAGTAATCAGTCTGTCCAGAACAGTGTTCCACACTTGTCCTAGATCGCTGCTCCTTCTGCTGCTAGATGTTTCCCCTAATGTACTAGTAACTACAAAATCTCGCAATGTTGCAAGCAGTTTTTGTTCCTGTGACACAATGAAATCCCCATTAGTGATTTAGTTTTTGCTAAACAAATCAGTCATATTCTGAGTTATCTAATTAGAAATACTGCTCTTGATTAATTCAATAATACTGACGAGGTCTGTAATGGATAATATGGAACTCTGTAACGTTTTGGTTGTTTCTAATAATTTACCAAACATCAGATTTGAATATAGTTTGGCTACAGGCCTCTGAAATCTCAGCGTGCACCTCTAATATAACATCTAGTAGTACCAGTACTTTATTTACAGACCCTGATTCTGAACTCGCCTAACCACTATTTTAACTATGTGGACACAAGTGAACGTCATAGTGAACGATGCACCCAAACCAGCAGCATGTTTAGTTATTCTTGGGATAAACAATAAAACATACCAATTGAAAATAATCAAATTCACAAGGTTTTATCTTTTACGATTTCTATTTAAATACATTGTATGACAACGCAAACCTAACCTCTAACGTCTAAGCTTATTTCTAATACTAACCTTTATTCTGAACTTAATCTAAACCTTGGGCTTAAAATAGCTATTTCTGTATGTGATGACCTGCCAAATGTCCTCACTTCCCCAGTACACAGACACACACACACAGGCGGTGAACTGGACCATAACAGCTCCATCCAGAACAGACTAGTTCACATGACGCAACTGGCCGCTTACGTAACATCATAGCATGTCTCTCCATTGGAACTGGAGCAGAAAACCACGTGAGATCGAGCATCCCTGGAGTGTGTCTCTCCCTCCGTCACTTTGCATCTCTGTATTGCTCTCACTCTCTCTTCCTTCTCTCCGCTGCTCTACTCTATCTCTCCTTCACGGGCTATCACATACACCTGAGATGAGTTGACCAATAACATGAGAACAATGCTGACTTTTTGTCCACCTAATGTTTTGTTTTACATATATGAACACCAAATTACTTCAGTCTTTGCATACAGTATGAAGGATGAGAACTTCAAACAGGAGTCTATTGCTGGTTACTTTTTCATTAGATACTAATGAGCAATCAATATGTGATTTTCTGGAGAGGGGGTTGTTGGCAGTAGCACTGCTAACTACTTTTTTTTAAATAAACCTTATAGATGCAAATAGTGACAGGAAAAGATCAGCAACACTATGTCCAACTGGTGCCATTGTTTACCAAGCACTGATAATGAATTTAATGTGGCAATGGGAAAAAAAATCTTCATTTTGGCATTTCCTATGGACATTAAATCCTAATTAACACTGAAAATTGAGCATTGTGAAATTAAAGGACTTGTCTGACGTTGATTATATGCACGATAGATTTCTGCAGCTGAACCACTCTGATATTCTAGTTGCATAATTAACATATGCACATGCAAGGCATGGCAATCAGAGCAATTAAACAGTTTGGAATATTAACGCTCATTAGAAATCATTGTCTGTTCCTAGGGTTTACTGTACAAGTTAACCTAAGAGTGTGTTAGTTTTCTGTTTATTGGCCCTAGGTTTGGTAAACGCTGCTTTTTAAAAACAACCACATCATCTAGATAGTACAGTATATGGCAAAAAATTGTTAATTCATGAATTCTCAGTTCAGGTAACACAGGATTTCATCAGTCTCGCTAGTCATGTGTTTTTTGTCTTGCTGTGGTGGAACACGACACAAGCTGGTAGACTGTCCCAACGTGGCCGACTGCCAGAGCCATTGTAACCACCCACTTAGGCATCTAGTAATGAGTGCTATCACGTGAAATGCCAGACTCAGAGGGAGAGCTGGGACTTGGGTAGCTGCTCTGCTCTGGTTGTTGCTCAAACATCTCAAGATTTCCTGGCACCAGCAGGTAGAAACCGATAGAAAGAACCTCTGCTGGGTTTTATTTTGTTTCGATATGACAATTACCTCAGAAGAGGTTGGTTTTAAATACGTAGTTGAGTATGAAGACTAACACTCCAGCAACAGCGAGACAATATCAAGGAGATAGAAAGTGAGTCAGAGAAATAAAAACGGAAGGAAGTCTCGTATTGTCTATAATCTTTTATCCTGCAGTCATATGTTGAACTGTGTGTCAGAGCTGCAGTTGGAAAAATTGCTTTTTAGTTATCTGGTGTTCCACAACGTGTCCATAGCTCCTTCCAGACTCAGAGGCAGGGTCGTGTACAGACATTTGAGGGGAAAGGTTCTAGATGGTTCTGTGCTACGCTACTCTGCTGAGACTCTACATAGGTAAAAGGGGTGTGATGATGTCTCTTCCATGTATTTTTAATGCAAGCCATCAGAAAAAGTTCACAAGTCATCAGACAAAGGTCACAAGTCATCAGACAAAGCAAAGCTGCTTGAATGTTTAACGCTAGCAGTGGCATAACGTCACCCAACATTAATATGAAAGACTGGTTGGAGAGCATGCAAAGATATGTGAAAGACAAGTTGTATGTTATACAATTATTATTATTCCACCAAAAATGGATTACTGAACTCTTCCTAATTTACCACATTAAAATTTGCTTAAAAATGAATATTAACTTATTTTCTTTGCATTATTCGAGTTCTGACAACACTGCATTTTTTATATTTTGACCAGATACTTTTTACCATTTTCTGCAAATAAATGCTTTGAAAGAATATTTATATTTGGAGTTTGGGCGAAATTTAGTTTATGGAATAAAGAATTTTTTTTAATTTTACCCAAACACATACCTATCAGTAGAAAACCAGAGGAACTGATGATTTTGCAGTGGTCTCTTCATTTTTTCCTAAACGGTAGCACATACGGTAGCCCGACTCTTTTTACCCTTTTCCTTCTTTCTCTATTTTCCCCTGTGCACCTGGTAGAGTTGCTGATCTGTAATCGTGTGACTGTGACTACTTGAACTAGCAATGATCTTGCATTGAAATATTGCCTGCTGAGTAGCAGTTAACAAAACTACAACCAGTCAGGTACAGAGACGAGCACAGTTTGCGAAGAAGGGAAAGACGTCACTTAATGAGCCCTATCTTGCACCCGGCACAATGCAGCGCAAAGTCTGAACGCAGGTGTCTTTGCTAGTTAAGACCGACGCAGTTGTCATTCTCCCGTCAGGCGCCCGCGTTGTTTAAATAGCAAATGCACCTGCGCCCGTATTTGCGTCCATGGGAGTGCTGGTCTAACGGGGAGGTGTGTTTAGGATAATTCTTGGTGTATTGCTATCTTGAGTCATCGGAAAGTGGTTGCGCCATTGATCAACAAAAACCTGGTCTAAAGTCAATAGCGCAGCACGTCATAGTTATTTTAACAGCAAATTAGTCAAATGCACCGATGGCATAGGCACAGCCGGTGCACACTATGCTTGTTGCACACACACAGGGAAGCACAGCATACGAACATGCAAAAGATTACAAATAAAAATATTACGGTGCAAATCCGCCGTCAGAATGGCAATGTGTAAAAGGGACAAACGCGCCTGGCTCTTAAAGGGAATGGGAGATGAATCTCTGATTGGTTTATTGCATGTTACGCCCAAAACACACGTATGAATTAATGAAGACACTTAGTACAACCCTTTTAGACCATGCGCCCGGCACCTTTTATCTACTGTTAAAAAAGCAAAAGTGGATTTGGACACGCCATGCGCTTAGAACGTTAAAATAGGGCCCAATATATTTATTTTGGTTTGCCGACAGTCAACAGCACCCAAGCCTTGCCCCGCTGTGTCAGAAGCCGGGGCTGCCCCCACCCCACACACACACCCTTTCCAAAGAGAAGTGAAAAATATATATTTTCAGTAGTGTTACATAATATCTAATCAGATTATTAATCTATCAAAACATTGTGGGAATCTGGATGCATACATCATGCATTGGGCAAAAATACCAGCTTAGTATCAGTGAGCTGTGCATCCCATGTAGGGCACGTGGCTAAAACACAATCTTATAGTATTTAAAAATATATATTTTTGTTAAACTGTCCAGGAGGGCAATTGTTGAGTTTGAGGGGAAAAAGGGAGGGGCTCAAGCCCCACCTGAAGTCTATATGTGCATGTGCCTTCTCAGAGGCGTATTTACACTACAGTATGTTGGTTTCCATCTGGGTTCAGGAGTCAGCTCATGATGGCAGAATAATGTAGGCTAAGACGTGACTCATCATACCAGTAAACACACAGGCTAAAAAGACACACTTGCTCATGTAAGAGATACTGTTTGATGCAAATACACAGGGGTGTCGGACTGGGGGTAAAACCAATACTGATTACCAGGGCCCTTGACAAGTCTGGAATATATTTTATTTTAAGATATAGGGGCCTTTCAGGACTGCCTATGCATAGGGCATAGGATCTTGTGCTACACCCCTGCAAATACACATGCATGTGTACAATAATATGGTGATGTGTACATTAACATCACAGTGTATTGTATCTTATGTATGCAGACATGATGTATAATCACAGTATATTGTATGTTATGTATGCAGACATGATGTATAATCACAGTATACTGTATGTTATGTATGCAGACATTATGTATAATTACAGTATATTGTATGTTATGTTTGCAGACAAAAAATCATACTATTTACATTTTCAAGTTTATCACATGTAGAGAAAAAGGAAGATGTTATTGCATGTACAGTGAAAATCTTGTCCCATGTCTTCAACAATGCAGTGATAATAATAACACATATACATATGAACACAATATCTACCAGTAAACAATAAGATATTTTGTTGAGTCCTTGTCTTGAAGCCCATGTAGTAACCAGTGTTAAGAAAAGTTACTTTTACGATTTCTTTTCAGTTACTTGCTGAGTTTTGTGAAGTCCCTAATTAAGACAAAAAGGTCAGGTAAATGGAGTTCATATCTTAACAGTGACCTATAAAACAATAAGAAACAATAGAAAGAGTAAAGAAAATACCAATCATGGTCACCAGCAAGATATGCATTCCATTTACCTGATAATTTTGTCTTAATTAGAGACTTAAGAATAATAAATAATTAGAGAATTAGAGAAAATGTAGATTTATTTTTTAATGAAAGGGTACTTACCAGTATACTTTTGGACATAATTTGTATATAGCTCTGGCCATTTGAAAATTAGTACATGTGGACAAGTGTCGCAGTTTGGATAGGGATTGGAGACAGGCGCGTCTTCACCAAAGCAATGTACTTTATTTAAACAAGGGACTGGACAAGAACAATGAACAACACAGAACAAACAAACCCACAGAACTAAATAACCAACTAACGAGGTGAGGATGTGCAGGTGAGGACTAAACAACTAAACTGATTGGTTAAGCAAAACATGTAACGGGATCATGTGACAAAAGGAGCGGGAAACCAAACCAAAACAAAACACATAGGGGAGAAACCACCCTGTAGTGACACAGAACAAGGACACAGTCTACAGACATTGTGACAACAAGAGTGCAACTGCTAATTTCACTGTCACTTAACATGTAAGTTTGACATTAATATTGAAGTTTAATGAAGTCACCAATCGCACAGAATAATTCAGAAATCACTACTAAGGCACTCAAGTGCAATTATAGGGCAATCAACAAGCCATACAAACCTTTTCCTGAATCAGGATTTTTCCCTATCCACTTGAAATGTGTTATTTTCATAACACACCATGACAACCCACTGTCATTGATTTGTACAACAGCGCCTTGATTGGGTGTTGACAGTCAGCCATTGTATGACACGGCAGCCTACCCGTTGCCTCGTTTGAGAGTCTTCTCTCCGTCTGGTCCTCCAGTTCTCTGCTCTGTTTGTAATGATGGAATATGACGATGAGGAGAGTTTTGTGGGTGGGGGCCTTGAACAAAAGCAAGCTGATTAAGCCTGAGTGAACTGCCCCACGTAGATGCTGAGACCAACCATGGAGTCATTAATCAGAGACAGATTGACTGAGTGAGTTTCCCTTAAGTCACCACTCCAGTTCCTCCAAAGCTCACTCTGATCGCCCTGAATCCACAAACACAATTTTAAGTTCATCATCATCATCTGGCGCCTGTTCATATTTGCCTCCACTGGATGTTCCTTGTTGGATGACATGATTTGTGAAGCGATTTGTTTGATTTTTATGGTGCACAATCGGTTATCTAGATTCACCACTACTATTATCACCATGGTAGGCACATATTGTCCAGTACCATTTAATGTATAGTACAGTATACCATTAGTAATATAGGTTACACTTTATTTGGAGAGTCCGAAATTCCATCTGTAGGTGCTCTACAGATAGTTTGTTGATGATATGACTATCAACAAACTATCTGTTGATAAGCAACTAATTGTGTAGTTTAAGGTTAGGGGTAGGATTATAATATGTTTAAGGTTAATGGTTAAGGTTTACCATTAGGGGAAGGGTTAAGGTTAGGATTAGTGTTAGGGTAAGTAGATAGTTTGTTCAAATGTTGTTGATAGTCTGCAGATAATCTGTAGAGCATCAACAGATACACTTTTTGGACTCTCAAAATAAAGTGTTACCGTAATATAACCTGTGGTGAAAATGTATTGGTTAACTAGTTTGCATAAACCTTGCTATTGAATCATGTGTACTTTATATGCAGAATGTTGGGTCTCTGTGGCTTTCAGAGGGAACAATCTTAACCACAATTTCTTTCCAGGCATCAAACCATGTCCAACATGTCTGGGCATGGTAGTACAGAAATACAGCAATTTGTCTTGCCCCACTCTCACATCTCTGAAGTGTCAGAAGAAAAGAGACTTAAGTACTTCAAAAGAATGGCGAAAATGGCAAAAAACTTCTGCCTTGTGAATCTGTCAGGGTATATCCGTAATGAAACACAAAATTACATACACCCCCCTTCCAGAAGCCACAAACCCCATAGAATACTGAATTTGTTCTGTCAACAGAGCCAAAATAGCAGTTGAAATAGGTATTTTTGGTAAAAGTAAACACAGGGCCAGGAACAAATGACAAGGATTGAGAATGTAACCACATTCAATAGAAAGGCAAAGCTAGCCTCCAGGCAGTTACGATATATCTCTGCTGTGAAAATGATGCCATCTCAAAAACTCTGACATCTGCTATTGATCTACAGTGACAGGCTCTTTACAAAAAGGATTGCAGTCAGAGTGCAGTGTAAAGGCAGCACAGTGCTGTTAAAATGCAATATTACAGCACTACGGCACCCAAAATAACAGTGGACTTCAACATCTGAACTCCTACTGCAATCCATTTACATAAGGGCCTCTGTCAGACTTTGACAATGACCCAACATCAATATTGTCGTACTGGGAATCTGACAAGAGGTCGAATAAGTGTAATGGAGGGAAGTAGATGGAAGTACTAAGACAACAGGTAACTAGGTTGGTTGCCATACCGGCATGGATGAATACCAGGTAAGGCCTTTCCTCAGGACAGACTGATGGGATTGAATACTTCTCTTCCAACTAACTTCATCACTGTAATAACCTGCCTTGTCTGTTAGGCTGATTTAATTTCCAGTCCTCTGGTGCCAGCCTGTGTCAAATAAATCAGATCACAACAGCCTAATCTACATGGCTGGAAGAGGATGCAGTGTGCACATGTTTCGTCGTCTACTGTTTGCGTGAATATATTTGTCAACATTCCTTATGTTTTGTGTTTTCTGTCCCCGTGCATTTTGTCTAATAATAGGAGCACTATTATAACAAATCAAATTACAGTTACATATGTAAATATATTCTGAGTATGTTACTGGAACCCAAAAGCACATCCATGTAATGTACTCAGAGCCTGGAATTGCTAGAACAGCAGAGTCTCTACCCATATTCAGGAACCGTCTGAGTATAACATTCCTCTTTAATGAATACTTAAACTAGTTGTATTTCACTTCTGTTATCTTGAAATGTTTTGTTTTCTGTATGATCCTACCCTAGCACAGTTTTTTACCATTCATTGTTTCATATGTTGAATGCTCTTACTACTGTGGGTGTTTCACCTAGTTTCTCTCAAATGTATGCACTCACTGTAAGTCGCTCTGGATTGTGTACGAGTGAAAAAGGAGAGTTAGGTAGACAGCTTTCGTAATAAGGAATTACCATAATGCAAAGTTTCTGAAATGGGATGAAACATTGTGAATACCTGAGATGTTTCCATGTGGGAGGCCTCACTGTTTTATATGAATATTCAATTCATCTGAAATTGCGGCACGGTTGCCGTAGTGATCAAGCACTTGATTTTGCCACTAGATTTTTTAGTAGTTTCCAATAAGTTTGCCAACAGAAGTGTGTGTGTGTGTGTGTGTGTGTGTGTGTGTGTGTGTGTGTGTGTGTGTGTGTGTGTGTGTGTGTGTGTGTGTGTGTGTGTGATTGCTTGTGTGAGCATGTGCAAGCAAGTGTTTGGATTTGCAAATGTGTGTATGAATGTGCATGTGAGTGTGTGTGTGTGGCTCTGGAAAAGATAAGTGGTTTGGAAGCTGATCATAAGGAATATCATTTGGTGTGAAAACTAAATTTCATGGGAGCTCATTAGAGAGATCACCTGACTGCTTCTAAATAAAGAACATGAGGGCGAGATGAGAAATGCAGTATAAGAAACGCACCTAATGCAGAGCTGACTCAATCCAGTCTAGCTGATAGAGTAAGGGGCCCTAAACGCCTTAATGTTCACATGGCACATATTTAGGGTCATGTTTGTTTACCACAAATACAGAAGGAAAAATAGGGAGTCACATTCAAAATGATTAGCTGAAAAGGTTGTATAAAACAAACAACACCTGTAATGAGCTACTGTATATTTCAAAAAAAGAAATTAGGCGACCCACATTTTCAAAATGACAAACCATAGTGACCCAAATGTCATGAAAATATGTGTTGGCAACTATACAGTTTTTATACAATTATTTGTTGTAATTGTCACCATAATAATAATACAACATTCATTTTTTCAGTATTGACAGTATTACCATCACAGACCTGTGTCTTATAATCACCAAAATAACCAAGATCAGGTGGTTTTCCGACAAATATCAGAGTATTTGTATTAATTAACATATATTCAGATAAATTAACATGTTTTAAACATACTATGTTTATTTTGCCAGATATAGGTAAGCCTTACTAGGGCCCTATACAATTTGTTTTATTTTTGGCCAATTCAATCAGCGAGACTACCGTAACTACTTCAAGCAATTTATATATGTAATGTCTGTACTGAGAATACTCAAAACAATGTCAAATAGCACAATGTTATTTAATGACCTGTTTGACTTTCCATAGGAACAGGAAAAGAGTATATCCACATGCAGAGTTATCCAAACAAGCAGGCATAGGTCAAAACGGAATAGCTGGATGGCTAAAGTACATCTAGGGATATTAACTGGTAGAGTAATCCA